>JAHLSL010000062.1:10827298-10847153 GCA_025920805.1 Petroica traversi | reverse complement strand
CTTTCCTTTCCTTTCCTTTCCTTTCCTTTCCTTTCCTTTCCTTTCCTCTTTTTTTTTATTCTTTTTTTTGTTGTTGTTGTTCTTGTTTTGTGGTGTTATTCCTGTATATTAAGTAATTTTCAGCCTAGGTTTACAGTGGGAAGATTCTGGAGCAGAAACACCGATCTCGGTAGCCACTGAGATGACAATTTGCACATCCCCTTTCCTGTACAGCACAAAAGTGTCTCTCTGGCTTTGCCAAAGATGAGAAATAATAAAAAAGCCCACAAACTATTGCTACAGCTGCCAAGAACATATTTGTGGCAAACTCACATATCCTCGTCCTCTCTATATCATAGCGTTTTTTCATTACTTGATATGAGATGGAAACATGCCTGGTGAGAAAGGTAGAAAACAGCTGAGTTCCCGTTAACACAAAGGATGCCCTGCTACTTTGGTCTTTTTAAAAGTAATTTTCTCCTGAGATCAAAATGAAGTATCTTTATCATAAACTGATTTATTCTCTTTTTTTTTTATTATTTCTGAACAATGACTCACAGTGGAACCTGAAAATTTAAGTGGTACTTTCTACTGCTTCATTATTCACAGCTATTCTTGGCCTTAATATTTAAAATTGTTAGTAATATTGGTTTTTTTGCTTGTGATGTAACTTTTCTTGGGTTGAAAACAAAAATATAATTATTACTGTTTCTGGAAGGCTTTCCTGGCAGGGACTGAAGGCACCCGTCACAGATAAGCATTAAAAAAATGCATCTTTTTCAGACAGAGGAGGGATTCCATTTCTTTGCTCTGTGAGAAAAAGTCAATACGTTATCACCATAGCAATGCTCACTCTGAGCTTAACAGTTTCTGTGAGGACAGGAAATGCAGGCAGTGTATTTTTGCAGACAAAAAATTATTCCACATGGGTGCCCTAAGAAATATAGCACCCAATGTTTAATCTTTCCCTGTTCTTTGTTATATTAGCAAGGGAACAGCAGATTTTTGAAACTTTCCAGGGTGCTAAAAATCAATGAAATGTTGTGCATTATTAAAATACCTAAATACTACCAATGATATCTTTTTCTTTCCCCTTCATATATTTAGTTTTTTCTTTAACACAGATGGTGAGAAAAGTATCTCCCAATGAATTCACTCAAGAACCTATCCTTTAGGAATTTTTGTGTTCTTTTGTACTGAATGTGAAAGACACAATTATTTTAGCAAAGACAGCCATTTTCTTGATTCTCTCTATCCTGCAAAAGGGCAAAGATCTGCCATTTTACCTACAAACAAATTTGCGTTTTGTGCTCTTGAAACTATGGAAAGGGAAAAGTCCTCTCAAAAGCAGCATTCCTTCATGAAATTTTCCCAAAAAGACTCACTGCAATTTTTATATGTTCTGTTTAACTAACACTCACTAAGGTCTAGGGCATATAATGTATGCGAATAGAAGTGAAGTGTAATTAATTAAAGTTTGTAACACACATTCCACTCCCATTGTTCCTAAATATTTGATTATGAAAACACTCTGAAAACATGTTCTTGTTAATACTGCAGCATCATCAGCATTGTCTTTTGGTTACCAGATAATTTTCTTCATAACTGTTGGCAAGTAGTATAGGATAGCTATTACTCACCAAGTCTCTTATCTATTTTGGACCCAAGTTTCTGGGCACAGTCTACAGCTTCCTAATTAAGACAAAGGTTGAAAAGGCTGTGATATTCTATGACATTATGTAACTCCTCACTGTAGTAGAGAATTTTATTTGAGGAAACCCAGAGCTTTTGGAGAATGGGAGTTGACTTCCCAAAGTGACTGAGATCCACCAAAGTTCTCAGTTATTACCCAAGACATGAGACAAAAAGGAAGAAATGAAGAGACTATCACAGCAAGGGAAATGATACATCATGGGATTTTGAGGCTCAAGCCACAAAAGCAAACTCAAAGAATAAATTTTTAGTTAACTAAACTGTTACAGTAGGTTTAATATGTTCTAGGAAAAAAATTTTTAAAAATCCACAAAATGGCATTTCAATTGCAAGTCATGCAGTTTCAGTGAAACACTCATTAAAGAAAATACAGAAAATATCCTATGACTTGAGCTGTGATATTCTGCCATACCAGAGGGTGCCTTACACTTTAGGATTAAAAATTAAATAACCTTCTGCTCTTGAGACTCTTGAGAAAAAGGAAGTTACAGAAAAAAAGATAGATTTGAAGACTATCCCGATTTCCAGTCTTTTGATATATTCTCCCAAGATGTTTTGGTTTACATCTCTTTCAGCTAAAGAGGGTAATGGGATATGTGTTTCTCATTTCCTTGGCAACGGTGCTAATCATTAGGTTATACTATGAAAGAAAAACGTGAGCCCAGCAGAGTTCTCTGTGGAAGAGACTGCTGGTGCCTACTTTCAAGTAAAAGCTTTCTCAGGAACTCTCTGCTGCTCTGTAAGCTTTCAGTCTGCTAAATACATTTTACTGCGAGTGGATAAGATGATAAAGGAAACCATAAAAGCAGCCACAAAATATATATGATGTATTTGGCCTAGCCACTAACAGAAGAGTATTTAATATTGCTGTTAACAGCATTAAAATAAATATATTTAAACAATAACTTGGCCCATACTTGGGATGAAAAGCCAAGGGCAAATGGCACTAACCAGCTTGAATCTGCACTGTTTAGTGCTGGCCTCTCGATGAACAGATATATCTGAGGTGGAGGCAATACAACACAGAGACAGTGATTGAGTTAATATTTAAATACCATGCTCAAGATCACTCTGCAGCCCTCTTTTCTTTCACTACAGATGTACAAGAACACAGATAAGTTACAGTTTATGTTTTCTTAAAGTTTTCAAAATCTTATAAAGGCTGCAAAAATATTTAGTGAAGAGTTGAAGCCAGAAACTTTTTAGATTTTATTCTAATTCTTATCTTTTCTATTTTATTTTATTTTTTAAATTCTATTTTAAAACCAGCAGTCCTACCTGGAACAAACTCAGGGCCTACTGGTTCATAAAAGTGCTTCACAGTCAGAGGATGACCTTGTAACTGAATACAGCTACTCGAAAGACAGGATCAGTTCAAATGTTCCCACAATGGTGAGCTACTGTACTAGAGATGTCATTTTCAACCTTTTCTACTTTTGGAAGCTTAGTCATTTTTCAGTAGCATATAGAACAATGTAAGCTCACTGGGAAATAATCATCCTGCATTTCTTAATTATCTTGGGGTTTTTATTATTTAGAAGGAATTTACAGTCCCCAGAAGTCTGTGTCATGGGTTAAAACACATTATGCTGGACAAACATTTCTACATATCATTCTGCAGTCCACTCATGCAAAATTTTCACTTGCCTTTCTTTTCTATTAACATGAGAGTTCTTGATGATGTTTTTGGAATCAGTTGACCTCCTGTTCCCTAATTATTTTTTTTTTAGAAGAAGGTGCTTTCTTTCAGCTTGTTTCCAGATGGTGGCTGAATTTGTCTCCTCTTTCCAAGGCAAATACTTCCCTAAAGTCTGAAACAGGAAAGCCAACTGGCTCATTTCACCTTAAAACATTCTGGTTTGCATTTAATTTATTCTCAAGGTAACATAAAAATTTAATTGCATTTATTCTGAAAAGCAACTGAAAAATGTGCTAGTGTGAACTATATTGAACTACCCTATGAAATTTATACCATCGTATTCTCTAGTTTTAAATCTAATGCAATTTTTAGCATAACAAACTCTTCCCAGTCATCTTTTAAGAGAAAAAGCTGAGAATTTTCTATGGCTAGGGAATGTCACTTTTGCAAGAAAAAAAAATCTAGTAGGCATAATAGAACATGAAATCTACCTGACAGCTCTCTCAAGAAACAAAGCTATAGAGAAATGTAAAAAATATGACCCGTTCTTCAGAAAAAAGTGATGACAATTATTTTTTTTGTCTTTCTTGGAGGTACTACCCAGGAATCCAGTCATGAGGAAGATACACTCAGCAGCAGTGAATTAACGAATCCCAAAGGGAAATGGGAAAAAGACAAACTCCAAAGAACCTACCAACCTGAAAACTTGTCCTAAATAAGTTTATCTCCAAATGAAAAAAGGAAACTTGTAGGACATTTCTAATGTCCTTTTTATTACAGGACAGACTTGTAAAAATTATTACAACTTATTAACTTATAAAAGATTTTGAAATGTTATTTGATTTCTGAAATTTAGACCAAATCAGAAGTAGAGTCAACATCTGACTCCTCGCTACAGAAAGAAAAGCCACTTACTATGCTTCAACCCATAATCTTCACATATCCTCTAAATTAAATACCTAAGTTTAGGTTCAGGTTCTGAACAGAGCTGAGGCTGAACTAAACCACAACTGGACTCTAAAGGTGTTACTTTCACAGATATTGTCATCAGCCTCCCTGTTGTTTCCCATTTACGCTCTTATGAAGAAATAGTTATTTGCTCCCAGCTGGCTTCTGGTGCTACTTCTGCCTTCCAAGTGGGGCACACAGAATAAGCACATTGCAAAACAACACTATTTTTAGTAGTTTTCTGTAGTCTCTTTGCTCTTAACGTTAAATGTAGAGCCCAAAGCACACCTTGCCCTCCTGCTTTAAATGCCCGTATAGTCTGAGTGCTCTCCATAACTGAACATGCAATTGTACATCCAATGCTTGGTATGCTTCCAGGAGCCTTCCTAATACTGCCTATTAATCTGGTTACTAATTGTACTGGTTAATATCAGGAAAAGAAGCACTTATTTTGGACAAGAGTTTAAATTTTCAGTAAAAATACTTTACCGATGTTGTTCACACTTAATATCTAAACACTCCTTCAGCAAGTATCCTCTCATGGGAACAGCCTCTGATGCAAAAACAGGTCAGGTGTCCTTCTCCATTAACCCTCTGGGATAACATGTGCTGTTCCTATCTCGGAAGTGACTGCCTGTGAGACAAACTCCTTTGGAAAGCTCCATGCAGCTGTGGACAGAACAGCTTGTCAAAGGTTTCTAAAGCTCTGATGCTGTATTCCTTCTTTATTACTTTCCTGAAACCACCAAGGTCAGTCAAAGAAGCAACAAGTGAGTAAGTAATACTAAATATTTTACTAAGAGGTTAGTTGTGTGCTTTTCAAGTCTTTCAGCGGGATGTCCCTTATGATATGGATAGACTAAAAAGTCCAGAGAGATGGTTTGAACTTTATTCCTGAGCTGAGCTGAGCTCCACATTGTTTGTCTGGGTTAAAGAGCAATGCAGATAATTGTCAAGCCAGGAAGGGGCTGGCTTGCAGCAGTTGCAAGATGCATGGCTTGCACTGATCTTCCTGACTCAGCAGGCAACGTAGACATAGCACACATGTCCACATGACCAAATTCAACCTTAGGTTCTGTGGGGATATGGAGTGAGAAGTCAGTGGTTCCCTCTTCTTTGCATTCCTGGACAATTGTTGCATAATTTGGGCTGCAGTGAAATGATCACATTGACATTTTAATCCCACTAAATGGAAAAAAATCTTGAGCAAACTGCTTTGGGACTACTAAATCCCACCACAAGTAGTTCTGAGGTGACTAGTTTCACACAGACCCAGCAGTCTCAGAAGCTCTGTGTTAAACTTGCCTGGACAAAGGCATTCCCCACAAAGGACTATCCTGAGATCATTAGTATACAATTGGTCTAACTTTTCAGTTTTTAACTGACCCAAATCCATTAAAGCAATCTGTTCTGGGATTTCATTGGCAAATAGCAGTTTTCTCTCAGAATTCACAGAATAAGGTTCATAGATTCAGTCACAAGATTAAGTCCTCTTATCTCACAGTCTTCCATCACCTTTTGGATAAGAGCTGCAGCAGCAATCACCTCGAGCACAGTTATCTCAATACCAGCCATGCAGCCATACTTCAGCTTCCCTATCTCTGATGTCTGCTGAGGGATCTGTCGGCTCCAGAAAGAATTAAGAGATTGCTTATGACAGAATCCTGCCATGCCATGTCTACTGACTTGAGATCCATCTGGAACATGTTAAATTCAGTGGTCAACAAGGGTCTGACTCAGTGGACTCTACACAGGCACCAAAGGTGCAGGTCTCTCACAGGACTTGTGTCATACCTGCAGGTCCTCTGTACAGGACTTCAAAGACATCCTGAATTCTCTAGGATATTTCAAATGATCATCAGTTATGTTTGGGCAACAACTCTGCCCTTCTGCCATATGACCATTCATTCCTAGCAAAGGCTGTCAGTTCTTTCAGTCCTTTTGCAACAGGATTGTGTTCAGTCAGATCTTGAGCCAGGAACACCCCAGGTTTTCACTTAAAACATTTAAATTAATATTAAAGTTGAAAATATAACAAAATTCTGCAGAATATTTTATGAACAGAATACATGAGAATATGTGGAGCCAAAAACATTCATTCTTCATGATTTTGCTCTTTTGTCTCATTCTTGTACAAGGGGGTCATAGTCAGATGAACTCATCCTCTCACCTCCAAATGGAGCAACAGTCACAAAAAATGGTGCTGAGGAGAATCTGATCTTTACGACTCTACATGGGACTACAGCATCCAGATCATAAGAATTTTTAGTGATGTAGCTGAATCATTTTTATATAAAGTGATATATATAAAAGTACATACATATATAAGGTGTGACTAGCTGGATACAGTTGCAAGGATTGTTTAAGCAGGAATTCCCTATATACATCACTGGTTTTGAAGAACAGATTCATCATGCAGATTTCCTCATCAACTCAAACTCTGGTTGTAAAGACAGGAAGAAATCTTCTTTCATGGGAAATATTCCAGCAAGATAACTTTTGTTGGGATACTAATCGAAAGGCCTCTCTTATCAGGCAAAGATTTTATCTTGTTAGTGTTGAAACCAAGCTAAGGTCCTGTAGCTTGAATGACACCATAAAAATCTATTAATTTTCTACATCTACTACCAGGCTTGCAATTGATGCCATCATGGTTTCTGTTTAAAGGCATGGAAGAAGAGAGAATACTCAAGTACTCTCTATAGCACCTCCAGATGGCAAAGGCTAGCCCACCTTGCAGCTGAGTAACCCACTGAAAGCTAAGAGGCAAGGCAACTACATTCCCAATACTGGATCTTTGGTTATCTGCCTAAAATTAGTTTGGAAAAATTTGGACTCTAAAATGTTTCAACACAGTGGCTGGTTAAATGACTGATGACTCTCAAAGAATGAACTGCAATCTGCAGAGCAAAAAGCAGGGTTGGGAAAAGCAGAAATACCTCTATTTCTTCCGCATAAGTAAACCAAATAATCAGATGAAGCACAGTTTTGGCAATCCTGAGAGTTTTCCATTCTTGTTATCACCATCAATCTTAAAAGGAGTACTTTAATTAAGATGTCAACTTTTTTTTAGAAAGCACAGTTGTTTTCTGTTATGCCCAAAGAAGATGAGTTAATCAAGTTTGTGATGATATTTCTCTATGAGACTGACTGGCTGCTCTCTCTTTAATTTGCTAGTATTCTTAACATTTTATTGATCCATTTCTCTCTCTGTTCTTTATCATTATTTCTTATGGTGTGCCCTTGGTTCTTCTTACTGCCTGATAAATTGCAAGGCATGTTTTCATAGTTTCTAAAAAAATTCCTTCATGCCAGAATTTGTGAGCACTCTCTGCGTGGTTGATACACAAATAAGTCACCTCCTGTTCCCTATGCTCCTGTAAACAAGAAGGGGAAAGGGATGAAGGTTCACCCTCTACCTGATATGAAGCTGGAATGCAGCTGGAGTTTGTAGCTGGACCCAGACATTGGGACATGCCCCCACATTCCACAATTTAGATTGCCCTATGTGCTATCAGTATAGCAGAAAGTAAATCAGGTAAGAACATAAAGAGTAGAAATTTGTTTTCTTGATGAGGCTTCCTTCCCAAAGTGTAGTGATGGCTGATCCATTTCTTTCCAGGACCAATGGTTCAAAGCTCTAAAATTTTGGCTGTCAGCTCAGACATTCATTAGCTACAACTCAGCCAACACTTGTTTCTTTGCTTCATTCAATATGGACTACTCACTTTAGGATTATTAGAGGATGGCATAGGTTTCATTCAGTAGAAATCAAAAAGCAATCTTATATTAATTAACTACTAGGATCAAAGCTCCAAACTGTTTACCTCTAAAATACCATAGCAGAAAGCATAGCTTTGTGTTAATAAACAAACGATGGGGAAACATATTTCTTAAGAGTAGAATATTTCTCTCCTATTCATACCTTTTAGACTTCCTAAACTACCAAACACACTAACTTCTACAGCATATCTAAAACATAAAATTATCTGCTATTAGCTATACTCATTTAAACTAAATTAGTACTACCTTTTATTACCAAGTCACCATAGCTAAATTACTAATATAACTTACTTTGAATTTGGCTAGTTTAAAATACAAATCACTAAGGACACAAGACATTTCAACTTCATAAAGACATAGCTTTCCTTTTCTTGCTAGACTTTGAGTAAGATTTTTAAATAACAACTTCTGCTAGAGAACTTTTATTTATCAGCATGCCCATAATTCAGTTAATTTTATTCAAATAAAGCAAATTTCTTAAACTTATATTTTCACTGCTTTCACTTCTGCAAAGACAGATAGCCTTGGCAACTTCATCATAAATTTTATGCAGAAATGTTGCTAATTAAAAAAATAAATTCAGAAGGGCTTGAATTTTTAATAAATATTCCTACAGTGTTCTTTAATATTAGGGAGAAATTGACTCCATGAGAGTCACCTTATGTATGCATATATCTAAAAATTGCATGGAACTAGATGGCAACAGCATCCTACAAAAATTACAACAAAGGTTTCGATTGAGACAACAATAAATTAAATACTAGCTTTTCTATTTTTGTCAGAACATTGCAGAAGTAAATCTCTTGAAATTCATCAGGTAAAAAAGATCTGGCAAAAACAAAATTATAAATTTTTGAAGCAATTTGTAGATTGCAGAGCTTCCTAAAACTGGAGAAGATTAGGGATCAGCTGACACAGCACCTAAAAGCACCAGTCAAAAGCAATTCCTATACCTAAAAAAAAAAATAAAAAAAAAAATCCCAAGCCCCAAACCATACCTTGTTTAACTGCAATATAAAAATTGACTAGATGAGCTGCAGTCAGGAGCAGTCTGATAATTAAGGTCTCAGGACTACAGTGGGATATAGCTTTAGTTAAAGGCAACCTGGTGTGGAAAAGAAAATGACAGCAGCTGACTGGCAAAACTCTTGAACTCTGAAAAACAACTTTTTCCATTGTCGAGGTCAAGGAATGAGAATAGTAAGGCTTGCTGGAAGATCTTTGGTTAAAAAAGAATAAGAGTTTAGGAGCTAAACAGAATGAGTATATTATGAATTTATTTGCTCCTACAATAGATCAGAGCTCTAGTCAAATGTAAATTGCATTCAGTGCTCACCTGTAATCAAAGTAAATAGCCTTCTAACACATGCTAGAAAGACTTGCACCATAAGGCACATCTGCTTTCTTATTTTGCTACTTTGCATTGCAGCCAGATGAGTAAAGGAACTGGAAAACACATCATAACTGCCTGATTAAGAGATGTCTAAAACTTTCATCTGCTATTTATCTGTTTCAAGCTCTAATTAAAATATGGTGGGCACATCCGGAGGGCAATTCTTTCCACCATAAAAACAAGTGGGATGAAGAGCTATTTGAAGATACCCAAGTCTTTTCATTTACAATGGAAAGATCTTGTCTAGCTCAGGCAACACAGCTATTACACACATAGGTGGTTAAAATTAGGAAATCCTGCCAGAAGGGTATTGATTATTAGCTGCTTGTGACAGACTCAGATATGTGCTTTGTTAGACTTAAAGCCAGATTAGTCTAAGATGCCTAACCTTTAGATGACTGTAATAAAGTAAAACTTCCCTTTTTATGACATGACTTTAAAGAAGGGGTTATAGGTCATCATTCCAAGGTCTGACTGTTGTGAGCAGAAATAATTGAAATTGCCATCACAATGAAACTAACTAAATCTGTATTACTCTTTGTTGCTTTAAAATCATTATTCCAATAGCTGTTTTGAATGGAGTGAGGTTTTAAGAAGGTTGTCAGGTTGTCCTAAATTTAACAGTTACACATGGTGCTTCAAGATTTTTCTGAGCACTTCATTGCAAGCAATCCTAGTCTCACAAAACCTGTAAAGTAGCTCTGGAAGGAAGAAGTGGGGATACTACATCTGCATGTGACTACTTATTTTGTATGTTGCTCCAAATGCCTGTATCTAAATGGTTTTATACAAATAAAGGATTCACAACGCTCATGATTCATTTCTGGGTAAAGCCTCACTGAATACCATTCTTGCATTTCTGTTCCTTGGGTGTTTTGTGTTTCTTTAGTTAGTAAATGTGCTAGACCTTTTTTATAAAAGGAGAACATTCAAAAATCATAATTAAACTAATTGGCTAAGAATCCACCTCCTCTTGAAGTATTCAGTAGTCAATCAATCATGAAATGAGAAGCTTTAATACTCATTCTAGTTTTTTGCTCCGTAAACTATAAAAAATGTAGGGTGTGCAAACAGATACAGACGTAATAAAAAGAGGTAAATCTCTACTTTAAAAGCCCAGCTGCTCCTTTACCTGATGCCTAATGATTTTTACAAGATAGAATATTAGCCTGGCTAAATTTATACAACAAGAATGCAATTTGGTGAACACTCTTTCCACGAAATATTTGATTCCTACTGCCCTATCACAACAAACTGTTGACACGGTTGCTACTTTAAAAGTTACTATTTTTAAAACCTTAAACTTTGTGACCAGAACTTATAGATGCCCATGTCAATACTTGATGATGAATCCTTTCTGAATGCTTCTTTAATGTCTTCATATTATACATATACAATATATACATGAATAGTGGTTTTGATATACTGACAAATAAACAGTATTACAAGAATCTGCATTTCTTCACTGGCCCTTGGGGCATGGACAGTGGAGAGGGTCAGGTATCATCCTTGTTCCAGCTAAGCACCGGAGTTTCCATCCAAACTTTTTAATGGCAATTTAAACTCATTTAGGAGAACTTCCACTCAAAGCAATGGCAGGAGGAATAGGTGTTACTCAAAAATGTGATGTAACAAGAGAGAATCACTTCTCCTCTTTCTCACTTCTCCATTCTGTAATCAAGTACTATATTTGGTGCTTTTGGATAACACTTTGATGCTTTGATGCTTTGATGTTACAGACTTAGTAAATTAGCCCACTTCACTTTGAGAAATAGAAGCACACAGATGTGAATGTGCTAAGGTATATGATTCCCAGTTTAAGGCAGTCCCATCTTAAAGGCAGTCCAAGCTCAGAGACAATGATGTTTTTGGAGGTGAGAAGATGAAGGAAAGAAAGGTGAGAGGTGGTGTGAGAACTGAAGGCTAGCAGGAGGATTTCATCTGCATGGCAACTGAATGGACTGAATAGCACTTTTTTTTGAGTTTGTAAAGTAAGGCCTGTCTGTTTAATAGTAGTAGTGGTAGAGAACTGGAAGCTGTCACAGCTATGTTGCTTTTGTGGTCTGGTTTTTTTTTTTAAAAAAAAAAGTGTACAGGGTTAATTATTATTTTCTTCATGTTGGCATTAGAAAGCATATGGTATTTGTGACTATTAAGTAACTTGATTGTAAAAATTAAAATGTAGCTTTGTGTTGTTGCTTTATGTGGGATTTTTTTGATTTTTTTTTTCTTGTACAAACTAATTTTTCAGTTACTCTGTAGTGCAGAAGGAATTGGAAACTGGTCAGTTGCAGAAGAAGAAGGTAGAAGTAAATTCTGTTAATGTGGATAAAGCACATGTACTGATACATCACAAAAAGTACTTGTTCATTATCTAGCCCATGACCTATTTATTTCATGTTCTATATGATGTTGATGTTTGAATTGGAATATTGTGTAGTACTAACCTAGAAACCTATACCTGTATTTCTGTCAAAGAGAGAAGGAAGGTTTACATAATGAGACCTACTTTTGTGTAAGAGCATAACTAATGCTATTTCATCTTTGACTGTCTAGCACTACAGTCCTTTCTGTTACCTAAGGAGTGACATTAAAATAATTACAGAGTAATTATTGTTGTCATTCTGTTGATATTTCATAACAGCACAAATTCAGTATTCTAGTTCTCTTCTTTTAAAAGATCTTTAAGTACCAGGGCAGTTCTAGGGGAAAAAATAAAAATAAAAATCTTTGAATCTGGAGTCAGAGGTTTTAGACTTCTTGATGTGGTCTGTGATCACTTTTACAAAAACTTACTCCTGTGGATTTTCCTAACACCTGTTTTAAGTGTTAATGACATGAAAAGTGCTTGGCTGCTTCAAGGTAATGCAAGTACTCCAAGAAAATACATGAGTCAGTGGCATTTGAATAATAAGTGAGAAATGTTGACGGATGAAGACTTTTTTTTTGAGTATATGTATGTCATGCCCTGCCCTGCTAGGTAGGAGAAATAGGTAAAAAACTCGTGCATTGAGATAAGAACTGTTCAATAATTGAGACAATTTAAATCATGATGATAATTATAATAATAACAACGACAACAACAACAACAATAATAATAATCATAATAGCTATGAAAAGATGTCAGAGAGTAATAAATCCCAAGAAAAACTAGTGATGTGCAATACAGTTGCTCATCATCTGCTGACCAATGCAAAGCTCATCCTTGCGCAGTGATCAGCAGCTCCTGGCCAGCTCCCCCAGTTAATATACTGAGCATTGTGTTCTGATTATGGAATATCCCCTTGGACAGTTTAGGTCAGCTGTCCTGACTATGCTCCTCCCAACTTCTTGTGCACCTGCTCATTGGCAAAACATGAGACACTGAGAGGTCCTTGACTTTGGGTAAACACTGCTCAGCAACTCAAACATCAGTGTGCTATCAACATTATTCTTGTACTGAACTCAAAACAGCACTGTACCAGCTACCAATAAGACAATTAACTCTATCCCAGCTGAAACAGGACAGTGTACTCTGATGTGGCTTACTTGTTTGTCATAGCTCTGTTTACTGTAGTACCATTTATTCCTTGGGATTTTTATCCATTTGCAGGAATTTTCAGTTTTCATTTGATGTATTACTCCTCTTTTGGTAAGTTTCTTGATTTTTCTATCTTTAGGTTGAAATGAGAACGGAAAGGAGAACAACAAGTGAGGAAGCCATTCAAGTGAGATCCATTCCTAGCTTTACCAGGTCAGTCGCAGGTGTCCAGGACAAAGACTCAATTCCCAATGTACTATAAGAATATTACTAAACTGTATGATAAACTTCAGTACATCACAGAAGACCAAGCAAAATCCATACCTTCAGATGCAGAGCCTAACAAGGGAAAGAGTAGAGATGTAGACCCTCCCACAAATAATAGCCAAGTATGCTTTGCCCAAATGCTTTGAAAATCTAAAAACCTTAAAATGTAAGTAGAATAATAAACTATGTCTTGGGTGCTTGCCTCTTGGTCTAACTGTTTAATATGTGCTCCTAGAAATATTGGGAACAGTGCCTGTTCTCAGGACCAGTTGAAATGGAAAGTTCCTTTTGGATGCCTTGCTGATATATATTTGCAAGAAAATTACTTGTAAAATGACTAATGTAGTGGTCCTTAGTAATTATAAGATTACAGGAAAAAGAAATCCCACAGGGAATAATGTGGCTAGTCTAGCAACAGGTATATGCACATACCTCAGAGTTCCGTAAATACAGTGTGATGATTCATGTGTAGAAAGTTTCTGGGTGTTTGAACTTTAGAGCTGAGAAAGTTCACCGAGCTATTAATTTAACTGAACCCCTGGATTCTGCATTTAATAAACAACACAAAGCCTGAAAGGTATTAATGTAATTTACATGGCTCAAAAAAACTGTTTTACTTGACTTACTAAAAATATGTCCATGGATAACTGTGTGAGGTTTAAAGCAGTTGCATCCTAGACTGTTTTTTCCCCCCCTGTGATCACAGCACCATCCCTTCAGTTTCTTAGCTAGAATGTGATTGTTCTAAATATATCCCCAGCATTCCGCTCTGAGTCTGGAATTTGAATTTAAAATTGACCTGATTTAACCATTTGAGAAGTCTCAATAAAGTGATTTCAATCTTGTGTGGAAATAAGGAAATGGAAAAAAATGGAAATACAATCTGAGCTCATTTTTGACCTGGGGATATCCAAGCTTATTGCTTGCAGATTAACATGCTAGGTTCTTGTTTTGTTTTTTTTTCCCCCTGACAAGCTAATTTACTTTTCAATAGAGTTCAGGTGTTGCTTGTCTTCTAACAAATGCAGGATTTATAGTTTCTCAGGTACATTGCATCATTTCAGATAGAAGACTGGTCTTGATCACCCAAGTGGAATTTTCCAGTCCTGTGTTTCTATGGTAGGACTTTTCAATAGCTTTACAACCTGGTCTTTGTTTCTTCATCCTATGTGGTAATCCATTAACATTATTCCCTATATTATATTGAAGAGGACTTGAAATTTCCAAGTTTCAATCCACTTTCAGCCCAGGGTCCAGCTTCTCACGTACATAGATTTGAATGTCAAACCATACTAGCTCTTCCTTTTAACCTATATAATATTGTCAATGCAATAATATATTATAAAACTACAAATATGTATTTTTGAGGGTTTCTAATACTTTTTGTTTGTTTGTTTTTTGACTTTTTGCCACTTCATTCACACACTTTTGTGCTGTTGGTTAAAAAGTTATGAATACATTTTCTTGCTTCTCAGGGTGATTAAAGATAATGTCCTAGTAATATTTCTTCAACTGTGTTTTTCTTCAGGAGTGCATAGCTGGTTTAGACATATATATATATATATATATATATATATAGATATAGATATACACATACACATAGATACACATAGATATAAAATCTGAATTTCTGTGTAAGGAAGCGGAACACTGTTAAATAATAATTTCTGCAATTTTGAAAGGAAAGGTTACTCATTAATATCCTCTCTTACTTCAATGTGTACCTATTTTTATTTAGTCTAATGCCAGTCATACTATAATGGCAGAAGTAAGTTATTGGTTTTCTTTGTTGATCTCCCCACCTAAAAGAAGTAATTATCTTAACTGAAGAGCTTATATATGCTTCAGCATTAAACTGTAAACTTTTACTTTGCACAATTTTTTTGTGCATACTAAACAAATTTTAATGAAAACATTTAAAGGAAAGAAAACAGTTTATCGAAGGTGGAATTAAAGTCTAAACATTAGCACAATAACTAGTATAAAGACAAAAGTGGTTTAAGGCGTGCACAGAGGTACCTTTTGACTATCAATCCCTAGTATTTGTGACAGCTGGAATAAAAAATGTAGTAGGTTTTGTTTGTTTGATTGCTTTCCTTTAGAATGTCTCTACAATTTAGAATGGAAAAACTTTACTTGAAATAAACCATGACAAAGCAAATAAATCTGGTGAGTTGCATTTTAAAAATTATTTTATTTTTAAAATATGTGATTTTTATTTTCCTTCATTTACTCCGTATACCGAAACTAATCCTGGGCAAGCATAAGTTAGTACCACTATTTGACTTGGAAAACAATTGGATATGGAGGAATAAGCACCTCTATTGTAGCATGGAGAAGAAGGCCTTTTCTGCAATACGGAGGCAGTAGAGTGCCTGTCCTGTGCTTTCTATCATTAAAGAGCTCTTTATAATAGAAAATCACAGGACAAGAACTGTGCTGTGAAGTTTTGTGGTTTTGGTGCTTGTGTGTGTGTGTCCTCAAAAATAATGAAGTACTAAAGTAAATGCTGACAATTTAAATAAAGATAGATTCCCATTACAGAGTAATAATGCCAAAATAGAAGCCAGCTTTGCTGGAACTATGTGCTCAAAAATGGTCCTTGTAACTAATCATGTTAACAGCCTCACATCTTGACAGTGACATAAGCTTAATGACCAAAAGATTATTATTCTTTTTGCCATTATTACTGATTCAAGTCCTATTTCTGGACCAAATATGCTGGTAAGGGCTAGTTGCTTCAGGCAAACAAAGAACTCTAACATCACCTGGCTGCAGTAAATTGCAAGTTTTACTGCAGAAGTACTGAATTCTATGGTTCACAACTTCCTGGCTTCAGTGTGATATGTAAACTGTCTAGTTTACAAATTTTAAAGTTGTCTTACTCCAGATTCACTGCTTGCTTGTGAAGAAATTACTGTGTTGGTCTGTACAGCATTTTGAAAGCTTAGAAAAAGAAAGCCTGGAAATATAATTGAATAGTATAAGGGTTAGGTTATGAAATCATGGAACTTTCTACCTTACGTGTTGTCATACAGGATATGGGAATCACCTGGTGGAAATTCTAGTTCTGCTATGTTGAAACTCACGTTTCTACAATGCTGATCCATGTGAGCTGTGACAGTGAACAAGACAGACTGTCAGACTCTGATTCTGGATGACATGTGAACAATTAGTTCTGCTAAAACTTATGTATGAAGGTGCCAAGAGAATGAACACAACTGCTGAAAGCCCCACCTTAAAGTAAAAGGGAGAGGCTGATGGACAAAGCACTTCTTTCTGTGTCAGCAGGAAGATGTTTGCAAACAGGAAAAGAGCTGAGTGCTGCCACAAGTAAGACATATTCAGCACAAAGTAGCTTTGCTAGTTGACCGAATTTGTTCTGATGGTATAATAAATCCATCTTCAAACTTGCACTGCTAGACCTCTACAGCCATAGAAAGCAAAGGGCTATTCTGGTGCAAACTGTCTCCAAAACAACACTATCCCTAAAAAAATATATGAAACAAACAATAGAAAACACCACCAACTAACAAGCAAGGAAACTGATTGGAACTGGTAATGATTTTATTCTACAGAATATGTAGAATAAATATGCTTTATGCTGACTACAGGAGTATAGCCAGTATCAGATCAGGCATAAGGTTGGTCCAGATGAAATGTGTACTCCTGAATGTTCTTATATGGTACAGTAGGAATATTGCTCAGAATCACTGTCCAAATGTGAAACAAGAGTACCACAGTCCAAATAAATAAATTTTTTAAAAAATGAAAAAACAAAAGGTGGCTCCCTTGGAGGACAAAGCAAGAAGTGAAAAATGGCTGTGGATGAGGACTGTACACCAAGCTGCCACTTGGTGCCATCAAGAGTCTCACAAGTTGGTCACTTTTTTGTATTTTGTGTGAAGAGAAGTTGGAGGTGGAATAGAAGAAGTTACAGTGTTATCCTGGCCTGGCAACTCTTAGTTACCTTGTCAAACTCTGCTGCCCCTCATAGACTGAAGCTTAGACTCTGCATTCTGGGTGCCTTGCAAACCCAAAAACACTTGAGATAAAAACAGACGTGGAGTAGCACTTTCAGCTTACAAATAATGCTCACCACACTTTGTGTGGCTCTGTACAACACAAGCCCAGACAAATTCTAGAGTTTGCAGCAATATGAAAGAATTGCAATAAATTGCATCACTTTCATAAAAGTTTGCCAGCACTTATTGTCCATGCAATAAGATGGCTACAGTGGCAGCAGTGGAGAATAATTTTGAGATGAGAAGACATGTTATACCAGAACATAATCCTTTGGTCAGCAGTGTGACTTTGGTGAAGGAAAAATTACTATTTGGATATAACATAACAGTTTAGAAGAAAACAAATAAATGAGCTAAAAGGGGGTGGATTTGATGATTTGGGGTTGGTGTTTTTTTTGTATTTGTCTTGTTCTCTGTATGTTTGTTTGCTTATTTGGGGTGCATTTGTTTTCTTGTTTATTTATTTTTGTTTCTTTGGTTTTATGGATCTTGCCCAGAGGAATGATTCTGGGTAATTCCTAGAAGCTAGAAAGACTTATTACTCCGATTCTCATAGGGAATGTGCTTTGGTCGTGGTTAACACCATAAGACATGGAACTTGTTTTCTCATGGCTCCTTTTAACTACTGCTGGATTTTTATTTTCTTCTTTTTTTCCTCCCACCCACTACAGTATAAGAATTATAATTGAAAGCTTTTTATGTAGTTAATGCTTCAAATATTTCTTGAATGAATCAGAAAGTTGCTTTTTCTTCACTACTCTGTCTGCCTTTCTGCTACCTGAACAGTTGCCTTTAGGAAAACCTGCGTGAACTTACTGGTTTCAACATCCTTAGTTCTCTGTTTAAAAAAAGTACTTGAAATTTGGTTTGAAAGATTAAGCATTGGTGGGTGACACAGGAGCTTAAGAAAGATGACTGTTGCATAGATCTCTTATATTTGCTATTATTTGCCCTCAGGCCTATGGTATGATTCTGGTTGTCCTAAGCAGGTCAAGAGGCTTGATGATCCTTGTGGGTCACATCCATCCCAAGCATTCTGTGATTCTATGATTATGCAAAAATTGTTTGCAAAAATATTTATCTGTAGTTACAAGCAGGGGAATTTCAGGCTTTATTTAGGGCCTTTTTTGGAAGGTAGAATTAAAAATGAGGAAATATGACAGCACATACCTTCTTTGGATGACAGCTTTCTGCAGGCTGCGATCCAAACTACATTTGGCATGAAGACTTTTAATTTTTTTTAAATTATTATTATTTATTACACATATTCTGGCCTATACACTTTTAGTTTTCAGCTGTATAAAGCAGTAGAAAGTGTGGCAAAACTGCGGGGCTACAACTTCAACAGATAAAAAGCAATATAAGTGACATGAAGATAAGAAAGTGCCTGCTGCCCTGCCTCCCTTATCCTCTAAAACCAGGTAAATTGTCCTGGAGATAGTGAAGGCAACTCAAGGAAAATTTCGCCTAATGTGGCAACTTGATTTAGCGGACTGTGCCTTAAGCCAGAGGAAAAGTCCTATTGCTCCTGGGAAAAGATCCTTCCTAAGTAGCATTACCTAGCAGAGAAACAAGGTGTGGGGCATTGGACACCTCAATAAAATACGATGCACAGACACTTTCTACAAACACCTGAAAAGAGGTTGAAGTCAGGTGGGCTTCAGCCTCCTCTCCTGGGCACTAGGGACAGAACAACAGCCTTAAGCTGCGCCAGAGGAGGTTTAGGTTGGGCATTAGGGGAATTTGTTCACAGAAGGGATGAGTAGACACTGGAATGGACTGCCCGGGGAGGTGGTGGAGTCACCGTCGCTGGAGGTGTGTAGGGAAAGACTGGACATGGCAATTAATGCCATGGTATTGATGCCAGAATGATTTTTGTCTTTTCTTTATATACCTTTTACACAGTTCTCTGTATCCACAAGTATTAGCAGTATGCATACTTGCAACCTTTTACTTAGTTTAGCACTTAGTGTTTTGTATGTGTTCTACAAGCCCTGAAACTAAACACTCCAGAACTGCAGAGCCAGGGAGACCAAACATCCTACTATCTCAGGAACCCAAGGTCTCCGAGCAGGAGAGATTCTGTAAACCAGGGGTTAGCCCACCCCAGCCCCATTATTGGGCTCCCTTGTTAGATATGCTGATGTGTAAAGTCTATAACTGGTGTGTATAATTAACGGGGGGTGTGCATTTTGCCATGCTGTCACCTGGGTGAAGTGGATGCATCAAACAGGATCCTGATTAAAATACTGAGATAAAGACCCCCAAACCCTCTTAACCGTGTCTAACTTTTTTTCATAACACCAAGAAAAAGGCATCAGTATAATAGACAAGGCGATGGTTCGGTCACAGGTTGAACTCCACGATGCCTGCGGTCTTTTCCAACCCAGCTGGTCCTGTGATCCTGTGACACGCACTGTCGGCAGGGCGCAGGAGAAGCGCACACCGTGACGGCGGGAGGCTGTCGGCACGGGCAGCCCCGCCGTGTCCCGGTGTCCCGCCGCGTCCCTCCGTGTCCCGCCGTGTCCCGGTGTCCCTCCGTGTCCCGGTGTCCCGCCGTGTCCCGCCGTGTCCCGGTGTCCCTCCGT
>JAHLSL010000062.1:10647625-10822298 GCA_025920805.1 Petroica traversi | reverse complement strand
GGGGTGCCCGGGGTCGCGGTGCGGGGGCTCCCCCGTGGTGCCCGGCGCTCCCCATTGTTTCCCTCCGGAGGTCGCTGGGGATGTGGATGAAACGAAACCGGCACCTTCCTGTGTTCTCAGGCTCTGCTGCTCTTCAGGCTGAGATGTGGGTGGCCGGGTCGTATGGAGAGCTTTGAGTCACTGTTGTTTAAGTTTGCAAGCGGTTGTAAAGCACGAGGAGGTTGCTTGCTTGGCTTCTTCGGGTTTTTGTTGGTCGGACTTGACAGCAGGGCTGGCCCCCCCTCGCCCCTGGAAGCTGTGTCTAGGAGTGAGATTAACATAAGAAACATACCCTTCCCAATTTGCTTATGGTAAATGCTGGAAACGTGGGGTGATAACATAGGTATTTGACATCTTTATAGGGTGTGTGATAGGAAAACTATAGTTGTCCCTACTTTAGACCTTCAAATGTTTTCTTACTCTTTATATTCCTTAGTCCAGTGCTTATACTTATTCCATTAAATCTTCTCTTTCTGCTTTTGAGCTTCGTATCGTTTAATCCCAGGTTTGCAAGTGTGAAGTGTAAGGATACTACTAAATGCAAGGAAATCAGCTGTGCAGTTGCTTGTCAGTGCTCAGATACCTGTCTGCATTTTGCCCTAAAGGGTCTGTCTTCTTTAAAGCTGTAGTTTTGAATTAGTCTGTGTTCTCCATGTCTTTTGGTTTCAGGATGATTCACCTGCTATCCCTTAAAATTGTAAAAAATACTAGCTTTTTGGTTGTAAGTGTTAATGCTTCTTTTAATTTATGTTTTTGAGGTCAAGTGAAAGAAGACAAACTTTTCCAGAATTAAAAAGGTTATATTAAGCTTTGGCAAATAAATGACAGGTAGTTAATACTGGTGAATACAGCCAATGTGTTTTGGACTTTTGAGAGGAGGAATATTTAATAATTATCTGGTTTCCTGCTATCACTACGCCCACTCTCTTATGTGGCAGACTGATGGTAGCCAAGATATTGCTTGTTGTCTCCACCCTTTCTCGATATTAGTGTCAAAATACTGTAATTTGTAAACTTCTACCACCTGGTAGACTTAAACAGAAACGATCAAAACTTCTTTTTTACAAAAATAATAAAAGTTCAAAATATTTTCTGAAGAGATGCTTTAAATTCAACTGTGGCTGCATCTCATTGCTATGGTAGAAAACAGTGACAGATAAATTAACTGGAGTTTAAGATATATATAGTTTATGACAGAAGTCTTAACTTGATTTTTATATATATGGAAAATCTGAAGCCTCTTAATCAGTAAGATTGTTTGTGACTAGAAAAATGACTTGAAGTAGTTGGAGAAAAGCTAAACAAATTAGCTTACCAACAGTAATAAAATTCTTCCTGTATTTCAAGAAGACTAATGTGAAGAATGGTAGTGCAACCTATTTGCAATATGTTGGTGTGGAATTTTTGCTTCAAGTCTGCAGAATTATACTCTGCACTTCATGGGCTGTGACCAATGCCTATCTCAGTACGTGTTTCTATTCCAAACCTAACTTTAATGTTTATGAAAAACTGGCAAGCAGTATGAAAATGCTTTTGTGTAGACCAGGAAATCAAACATTGTGGAGATTATCTGAAAGTCACAAGGTTAGTATCACATTTGCAATGTGTTTGTGCTGGCTGGCATCTGAAGGGATGAATATCACGTGCTGAGTGGGATTCAGTAATTGGCTTTGAAACAGAACCAGCAGTGCTTTGCATTTCCTCATGTGATACAGATGCAGTGTCATGAACGCTGCTCTCCACGGGAGATGGGTCTGTCAGTGTGCTTGCTCCCCTTGCCACGCTGACATAATACTTGTGTGGTGTCTTGCAGTGACAGATGAGAGACTCACTCTGGGTTAAAATTAACTTGACAAAACTGGTTTGTTGTAATCCAGACTAATTCCCTGATCGGGCTCACCTTGTGATTGCACTTGTGGCAGCGTGAGGTGAAGGGTTGCACAAAGATTTTTGTGTACAGAGAGGTGGGAGCAAAGAAACTTGTTTTAGTAGCTCGTGCCAGCCTAATAATTTTATGAAAGGAAACAGAAAAAAATATCTAATTCTGCAATTCAACATGCAGTTATCTTTGTGCAGAAAACAGTGTTAAGGATCTGCTACAGTACTACCAGCAGTGGGAAATTTAGTTGTCAGTTCAAGATTGGTTTGGAATAAAAATCTACATGGAGCGTGCCAGAGTTTATAATCTCTGCTTTGTGGCCACTGAAATATTTGAGAATAATTGCATAATGTCTAGTGTAGCCGTTAAAGTCTGTAAAACGGTAGTAGGAAGTAGCCTTCTTCAGAGAGCAAGTAAAAATCCATGTTAGGCTTATGTCTTGCATGCTGAGTTTTGGGTGGACAAAACGGCAAGTGGGTACTTGTTTTAGTGCTGTACCAAAACTCTGCATTTGCAAAGTAAGGTCTTTCTGATTTTCACATTTTTGCTGTCTTCAAATACACTTTTTTCTGTAGTATAACTTAATCCTAACAGACATCCCTATCCAGCTGAATTGCAGCTATTACTGCTTGTGCATCTTGGGGAAACTCCGCTCAACTGCCAGTCCCTTTACTATTCTTCCATCTCTTTATGTAGTACCAGAATTATCAGTTAGGTTCAGTATGTTCTTTGAGACTTGTCAAATATGGATAACTACATAAATTTGTAATGGCTTTCTTGTAGCCTGTTTTGTCATGGAAGTGGTCACTACATAATTTGGACTAACTTGAAATTGTTATATTACAGTGGCAATATGCTCTAAAATGACAGTAAGTTTATACTCGTGCCAAAATGACCATTTGTTGCTAAAGCTGCTTCTCAACTTAGATCCTTCAAAGAAGAAAGCTTCTGTATGTGTTGTAGACTCTGATGTTGTGAAGTGGTCTGACTGAGGCCAGGAAAATTTCAGTGATGAATGGAATGTAATATTTCTTATATTAACCAGAAATTCAATGGCTGTTTTATTTTGTAATTTTGGCTGAAGAAGAGCCAGCCAGCTTTCTTTCATGTTAACTGTTTCAACTGGATAATTATAGTAAATTATGAAAGTAGGCCACTCATTCACACTTGTAGTTGTAAATTATACATCCTCTGGACATTAGGTTAGTCTTTAGGCTTTTCAAAATTGACAGTCTTCCCTTATACCCTTAGTTATGCCCAGCAATGCAATGCTTAATTGGGAAGTTTCAGGTGTATATACTTGAAAATGTAGTGCATTAATATTACTGAAGCTTCAGCTTTGCCTTGCCAAGTTATAAAGATTTTGTGAAAACTATTTGTAAGTAAATTTAGGTATATGATATTTGTGTTAATTTGATTGTTGGTGCAGCAGAAAGCCTTAATTTCTTCAGATTGGAAGCTTTTACAAAAGCTGTTAGCTTTTTTTGGTTAGGAACTTGTTGCTCTTTTTATGTGGAATAATAATTGTGAAGAGTTAGGAAGCATTTATTTAGTTGAAAAAATAAAGCTTATATATATAAAGACTAGCAAGATAATGGTGGTGTTACATTAGCTACTAAATTTGCCTGCTTATTCCTGTGCAAAGGTTTGCTCCATAGGTCCTTTCCAACTGAAGTAATCTAGTCTTATCTCGTTTATGTTCTCAGTTTTTCAGTTCTTTTGTTTTGTAAATGTAATTTTACAAAACAAAGTTCAGGTCTTGTGTGAACTAAAACTATTTAATTGGGAAATAGATGTGCTGCTGAGTCTTAGTTGAGGCTGTGCATTAGAAGAGCTGATGAGAGTTGCTGTCTGCTGTATGCTTTTTAAGTGCAGTGTAGTAATGTATTAATACTGTATTGCTCTAATGTTAATGGGGATTAGCAAATTATTAAAATTGTGTATTTTTTCTTTTTTACCTTATATTCTGTTAAGGAAAATAGTTTCATATAGCAGTTCTTTTAACAACCTCCAGTAGTCTCTTAGTCTAACATGGTTGTGTTTGTTTAGTCTTGGAGTAGAAAACAATAGATGTTAGAAAGACCCCAATAATATTATGTTCAGAGGCTTGAGATATGCATTTTATTTGTGTATGGATATGAAAAATAATTATCAATTAATACAAGTAATGAGAAAAATTAAAACATAAATCCATGGGTTGTGGTAGGTTTTTTGAATGTCGTATTTGTTAGTTTAAACTGACAGGACATGTTAGTTAAAGTTTCAGTTTGTTACGCAATCTGCTCTGGCGCACTGACGGTCCATTGGGTAGCAAGTTTAGGCAGTCAAGATTGGGCTGGAGCAATTTAATAAGTTACCATTCCTCACTGCTAGCCATGTTAAATGTACTAAATGTGTTTCCTGCATACTTTCAAACTTGATGTTGAATTTGTGTTTCTGCATCAGCTGTCAGGGTTTAGTTTTGGTTTTCCTCCCATATTATGATCTTCCTTCTGGCCAAAATATTTGGAAGATTTTTTTAGTAAATTCCCCTCCTGACATATGACTATGTATGTTTTGCCAAAGCTACGATTTAAAGAGTATTTATGTCATTATAGAAAGCACATGTGGTGTATCGATAACAGAGTTTTTGGTACTTTATGCAAACTGGTTTCCTTATAGTTACTTGACTTTTAAAACTTGATCCCTTGCAGCATTACTTGAGCATACGGTTATATTTTTGTCTTTTTCTTTCTTACCTTGCTTGCCATAAACACTGCTTTGTGCTGAGGTGCTGACTGGAATAGTACTCCTATAATTAGCTTTATATTATAATACATTTTGAAACATTAGTCTTTCACAGCCAATCCCTACCATTGTCCCCCTTCAAAGGATGAATACTAGAAGTTAGCACAAGAGAATAGGTTCCTTATGCTCTAAGTGACTGCATTAAAGCATATGGTTTCTTTACTTTTGGATTTAGCATTTAATATGATTTGAAGCATATTAATATGCTCTATATTTTTTTTCCTTAGTAAATCATGGTAGATAGCATGTTATAGCTCATTCCCCTTCTTCAGACTGATGAATGTGTTGACGAGCTTAATTAGCTAAACTTACATTAAATGTAAAGAAAGAAATATCATTCAGTTTATCTATGACTAGTTTGGCCCGAGAAAACTGGTTTTTTGTTATTAGTGTAATAAATCTAAATTTATGCCAGTTGCACACATTATAAAAGAATCAAAAGCTGGGTTTCCTTCCCCCCCCATGAAACTGGACAAGTGTGATTAGATTAGTGCTGTTCCTTATTTTAATTTTCTTCCCTTAACTTTCTTAGACTTGTATTCCCAAGTGTTATTGTCACATGTAATGGGTTTTGAACTCTTGGAAAAGGCTTTATAGATTCTATGAAAGAGTGTTGTGGTTTAACATCAGTGGGCAGCTAAGCACCACATGACTCTTTGGTTATTTCCCCCTTCAGTGGGATGGGGGACAGTTGGGTAAAAGTGTGAAAACTCACTGGTTGAAGTAAAGACGGTTAAGTAGGTAAAGCAAAAGCTGTGTGTACAAGCTAAGCAAAACAAGGAATTAATTCATTACACCATCAGCAGGCTGATGTGCAGCCATCTGCAGAAACGCAGGGCTTTAGAATTCCTGGTGACTTGGGAAGACAAATGCTGTAACTCTGAATGTATTGTCCCCCCAGTTATTCCTTCTTCCTCCCTGCTTTATATGCTGAGCATGATGTCACATGGTAGGGAATCCCTTTAGTCAGTTGGATTCAGCTGACCTGGTTATACCCCCTTCCAAGTTCTTGTGCACCCCCAGCTTGCTTGCTGGCAGGGCAGTGTGACCGTGTCTAAGTGTTATTCAGCAACAGGTAAAGTTCAGGTGTGCTACCAACACTGTTTCCATCACAAATCCAAAACATACAAGCATGATCCAAGCTTCTTGAGGAATATTAACTTTCTTGTTAATATAAGTTAAAAAAAGATGTCTGTTGTTTGTAGTTTAAATTCATAGATGCTGTAGTATTTAGATTATTTTGGCCATGATCTCTTTCAGTCTAGACATGTTTCTAGCTAAGAGTTTTAACCTCAGCGGGGTTAAAACTGAAGTCTTCCTCTTACTTCTCCACTGTGCTCCTTGTTGCAGTTGGTAACATCACTCATCTTTTCTATTGCTGAGCCTTTAAGCCAGCAACTGTGTCGACACAGATCTGCAGCCAGTCATTTACGTTACACTGAGATGAGCTTGTTGTTAAATAAGTACCTTATTCTATTTTTATTATTTCAGCCTCTTTATTTTGTTTCACCACATTGCATGCAGTCACTTGTGACTTTGCTATCTGATTTGGCCTTGCTTTTCTCTCCCACTAGCCAATGTAAATTCTTTCCAACAGATGTGCTCATCCGCCTTCATTATGCTTGTATGTTTTCAGAGTAGTCATATCTCTATTCCATTTCTTTTCAAATCAATGGATTCTCTATCCCCTTTTATTTCTAGAATATACTGTTATACAGGGTAGACCATTGACAGCTGTAAACTGGTGAGTTTTCAGTTGTTTGCACTTGACGGTTGTGTCTTCTGCCATTTGTTGCAGGCGAAGTTAGAATTTCTTTGGTTTGCTTTTGATAGTAATCCTTTTAATGATAGTACACTGTTACTAACCACTGCTAATGGACTTGTTCTTAGGACTTACAGATTTTCATTGACTTCGTGGAGCATATTTTCTAAATTAAAATTCTACTAATATGATTCTGTGTAAGATAGCTTTGTATACACTTTGATTTTGGTGGTTCTGTTTAGATAGGAGAGTGGCCAAAGTTGCAGATCCTGTAATCTTTGCTGTGGTTGAATGACTTTCCTAATGTAAAAAGAAAAAATCCTAGAGATGTTTAGGGATAAATGTTTTCACCTGCAGTAAAAAACTTGAGGAAGAAGAATTTCCTTGCATGTGTTCCTACAGATCTAACTTAATAGATAGCATTGATGTGAATAATGAAAAATCAGATAATTACACAAAAGAATCTCCACTGTCAGTGGTTGAACTGAGAGACATTCTCTTTGTGTGGAGAACACTTTGGAGGAATGCTTTCTTTTGAGTTACTTTATTTGAGACAGATTTATGCTGTTTCAGAAGGCTTTTCAGTTTCAAAAGGGATTAGATACTGTGTTGCACTTTTGTCATGGTTAAATGAAAATCAGATCCATTTTACTTGTGCAGTTGGGTTTTAATTTCATTTTTAGAACTTGTAGTATTTGTGTTTCGTCTGTATTGGAGAGGCCTTAGGGTATTCCAGCAGCTGGTGTAACCCTTTTCTTAAGCCTCCAGATTTTTGGCTTCAGAAAAATGGTAGTTGTTAAGAAAGCTATTGTCATAGTGAATAGTCCTCAGTTATGAAATTAAAGTTATGATTTAAAAATACAGTTTCAACTCACCAACAATAGCACATGAAAATTCCAGCTGGAAAATCAATGAGCAAGGTGGCCTTTTTCTTCTGTTCTGAGATTTTTTAACCTTTTCAGATACCTTAGAAGCGCAGTGTAAACTTGTCCTACTAGTCTGCCTATGTTTTCCTCTAAGCCTGTGGTAATTGGATTGCAGCTGATGTTCCTTACCCTGATTTACGGATTTAGGGGACGGGATTTTGATGATTTTTCCATTTGTAGATATACTGCTTAAGCCCTGACTTTCCTTTTGTTATTGGCATGGAGGAAAATTCACGTCAGAATGCTTGATTAATTATTTAAAGAAGATAGTGTATAAGCTGGTAATGGCTTGGAGAGTGTACACATATATGGCTCTTTGAAAGTCAGTTGACTTATTGCCTGTTTTACTAAAAATGTTATTTTTTAGGCTTACTGAATAAAAATACCAATACTTTTAAATATGAGGTCATCTGAGATAATATTATCAGCAATCAAAAAATACTAAGCTTTTATTATTTGGGAAAAATACTAGTTGTCCTCTTGGTGTGGTTTTGAGGTCCACCTATCAGCTGAGCAATTTCCCACTCTAATGATTCTCACTGCTGAATTCCTAGGAAGTTTGCAGCCCTTGGTGCAAAATAACCATAGGCAATCTACAGATCTCTTCCAGGCAGGGAGAGCAGTGGATGTGCTGTACCTCAACTTGAGTAAGGCTTTTGATGCTGCCTCCCACAGCATGCATGGGCTGACAATGGATGGGTTACATAAGTGGACAGTGAAGTAGATTAGAACTGGCTGAATGACCGGGCCTAGAGGTTTGTGATCAGTGACACAAAGTCTAGCATCTTAATTTTTGGCCTGAATGCTGGGCCAGTGTACCCCCAGCAAGTTCACAGATGGTACAAAACAGAGAGTAGTTGCTCATATACCACATGGTTGTGTTTGCATTCAGAGGGATCCAGCCAGGCTAGAGACTTGGGCTGAATGAAATTTTAAAGTGCAACAAGGGGAATGGCAGAATTCTGCATCAGACATGAAATAACACAGGGGGCTGATGAGCTGGGAGACAACTCTGCAGAGAAATAGCTTGATGTACTGGTGAGCAACAGTCTGTGTGCCAGTAATGCACTACCATGGCAAAGGTGGCAGACAGCCTCCTGGGCTGCGTGAGGAAGAGTGTTGCCAGCTGGTTGAAGGAGGTGCTCTCTGCTCAGCACTGGTAGGGCTGCATCTGGAGTTCCATTTCTGGACTTCTGAGTAGGGGAGAGAGATCCTACAGAGAGTTAAGTGCAGGGTCATGTCAGTGATTAAGGATCTGGAAATTTACTTCGGTAAGGAAAGGCTGAGAGGACTGGGACTGTTAGCCTGGAGAAGAGAAGGTTCAGCAATTTTGTTAATGCAGTGAGGAAACGGAGAGCCAGATGCTTCTCAGTATTGTCCCCCGCACTGACACAGCACTGATTTGGCACAAATTAAAAATTGTGAAATTCCAGTGCATTCCAAGAAAGCAATTCTTCACTGTGGGAAAGGTCAGGCATTGACAGGTGTTGACCAGAGAGGTTTAATATCTCCTTGGAAGTACTAAAAATGCAACTGCACGTGGTAGTGGTCAACTTCCTGTCTCTGACACTGCTTGAGCAGGAAGTTTGATAGAATTAGACACAGAATCACAAAGCAGTTAAGATTGGAAGTGACCTCTGAAGTTCATCTGGTCCATCCCCTTGCTCCAGCATGGCCACCTGGAGCCAGTTGCCCAGGACTGTGTCCAGATGGCTTTCAATATCAGCAAGGATACAGAGACTACACAGCCTTGGTGGCAGCCTGTGCCAGTGCTCGGTCACCCTCACAATAAAAGAAGTGTTACCATAACAGGTCACTTCTAACCTCAGTGGTGTGATTCTATAATTCTTAGGAAACTCTACCCTAAGGAGAAGAAATCTATATGAGGTTTGTGTCCTCTGAGAAGATATGTCACAGGGAGCAGACATGGTGCTGAGCAACCAGATCTTCCAGAAGAGCTGTGTTGTAAGACGGTGGATGTTGTGTTACTAGTAACAAAACCATTAAATAGTTTAGTCTTTGGAAAAGACCTTTAAGTTCACTGGGTTCCACTGTTAACCCAGCACGGCCAAATCTGCTACTAAACAGTGTCCCTGAGTGCCACGTCTACATACCTGTTAAATATTTCTGGGGGTGGTGATTCCACCAGTCCCTGGACAGTGTGTTCCAGATCTTGAAAGCCTTTGTGCTGAATAATTTTCCCCTAATATCCAATCTAAACCTTCCCAGCTTGAGGCCATTTTGTCTTGTGCTGTTTGTGGTACTTGAGAAAAGAAAGTGACCCCCCACCCTGGTTACAAACTTTTTTCAGAGAGTTGTAGGGAGGAATAAGGTTTTCTCTTGGCCTCCTTTACTCCAGTCTGAACAACCCCAGCTGCCTCAGTCATTCCTCATAACACTTGTTCTCTGGACCCTTCACCAGCTTTGCAGCCTTTCTCTCGCACAGTCCAGCACCTCAATGGTTTTTTTGGAGTGAGGAGTTCGAAACAGAGCATGGAATTCAAGGTGTGGCCTCACCAGTGCTGAGCTTAGGGGATGATCACTGCCCTGGCCCTATTGCCACACTAGTTCTGACTCAGGTCAAATTGTCATTGGCCTTCTTGGCCACATGGACACTCTGCTGGCTCATGTTCAGTCACTGTCAACCAGCACCCCTCAGTCCTTTTCTGATGGGCAGCTTTTCAGCCCTTCCCCCAGCCTGTACTGCTAGAAGTGGTTGGTTGTGACCCAAGTGCCGACCTGGCATTTGGCCTTGTTGAACCTCATACACTTGGCCTCAGCTCAGCAAAGAGAATGCCCTCACAAGCTACCAGCCACCAGTTTCTCCAAGCAAATATTGTGAGAAACAGTATCTAAAGGCTTTATAAAGGCGGGGTAGACAACATCCACAGCCTACCGTCATCCACTGAGTGGGGTACTTGGTCATAGAAGGAGATCAGGCTGGTCAAGCAGGACCTACTTTTCATAAACCTGTGTTGGTGGCCCTGATCCCCTGACTGTCCTGTATGTCCCATGTGATTGTACTCAGTATAAACTGCTCCATGACCTTCCCTAGCACTGAGCTCTTACTTTCTTGTAATTGGGTGGCACATTCACTGACTTCCACTCAAGTGGAACTTCCCCAGTTAGGGAGAACTGCTGATGAAAGGTGGAAATTGGCTCAATGAACACTTCTGCCAGCTCCTGCAGTACTCTTTGTACTGCAGGAACCCCACAGACTTGTGTGTGTAAAAGTGGTGTAGCAAGTCGCTGATCCTTTCCCCTTGGAGGATGGGGACTGAAAACCCTGAGAATTGGACTGAGGCAGAGAAGGCATTAAGCAGCTTAACATTTTCTTCATCCATTACAGGATGGAGATTGCCTTGCCCTTATTTTTGTTGTAAATATAGTTTTAGAAATATATATCACATCTTCATGCTATAGCTTGACATGAGTAAAGGGAATATGAGAGGACCCGAAAAGGTAGCAACAGTTGCACTTTTAGTTAAGACTAAGTAGCATATTGTCCAAACATTCTTGTAGGAAGAGCTGCACAGGAACAAAATCCAAATGTAAGTTACTTATTATTTAGAGAATTTTTGAATTTAAGGTGTTTTGTATGTTCAGGTCTTGCTGGGTAATGTCTAGTGGCAATTAGTCCCCAGCTTGGGGATATTACTGCAAAATCCTAACTTTCCTCTTCTGCAACCTGTCTTCCTTTTTTTTTTTTGTTTCTTTTGGGAGCAAATATCTTATTCAAACCAGTAATATATCACAACAGGCAAAAATATGGTTTGTGAGCCAATGGGCATACAACTGAGCTACTTTGGCTATGATTTTGGCAGAGTAGTATCTTTTATTTTTCCTATCCTGCCTGCAACTGTGCAAAGATGAAGGGATGGTCAAGCAACTGCTTCATGGAGGTATTTTTCATGAAGTATTTTACAAAGCAATAGTTGTCTTTTCAGAGATATTCTAAAATCCAAGGATGCTAACCAGTGTTTGCAAAAAGGTTTTTTTCCCTCAGGTGTTATACTCTTGCCAAATCACAGTGAAAAGATTTAGTGTATTTATTTCTTCAGAAATCAATATTCTTGGGTTTTTTCCTATCTGTGATTTGTAAAATTTTGGGTCAGTTTGTGATTGATGTTATACTAGGTGCATGTTTATTTTATGAAGCATGCTTATTCTTAGTTTGGCATTACACTGAGAGTTTATGCTTGTATGATAGGCATTTGTGTGCCAGGTTTCAGTTTATATGTATATATTTTATTCCCTGTCAACTGTTTTATGGCAAGTTCTTTTGGAAACTTGTTACTTTAGGTGATATGGAAGATGTAGCATAAAAAAAGCTCTTGTAGCTATTGTTTGTAAGCAGATCTTTTGTTTATCAAGACAAGAGCAGATTGGGGGTTTCGAGCGATATTTATTTTCCTTCTTTTTTCTTGCAACCTACTGACACTGTCCCTCCCTATGATTGTAGCGTGCTGGATGTTCCAGCAGTAGAAGGAACTATAAACATGTTGGCTACTTAGTTGTCAATGGAAGGTGTCTGCAAGGACAGGAAGCTAAGCCTGGGAAGCCTTAGGAAAGTTCACTTGCAGGGTGTTTCAACACCTCTAAATGGAACATTTGCTGAGTCCTCTGGACTTGAACCACTTTGACACTAATTGGTAGGTTTGTGTTGGAGTGAGTTAGATGGAGAAACAGAAAAGTGAGGGCAGAATTAGGTGTTTGGTATAAGCTTGACCTAAGGTTAGAGCCATTTGCTGAGCATCTCCAATTTTACAATTATAGATGCAATGCTAAAGCACCTACTCTGAAGTGATGCGTTCTGTGTGCCAGTGTTGTAGGTGTGCACCGCTTTCTTGGCGGCCGAAGTAACAATGCAGAGATCACATTGAGATAAAAGAAATCAGAGGGCATTTTGTTTGCAGGACTCTCTCTTAACCCCAGCAGACAGTATGTACCTAAATATGGGAGATGAGGAGGCTCTTAGAAGAAGTAGTTGCTTTCGAAAAAGTATCCCTCCAGTTCATAGAAATCAGACTGCTGAACATTGAAGCTTATGCACATGTGGAGAGGTACCTAATAGGTACCCTAATAGGGAAGTATGCAAGCAGCAGCTTCAATATGTTTTACTGCCGGGCTTGTTGGTTGCGTTTTGTCACATGGTACCTCTTCATCTCCTTGCCAGTGTGCAGCCTCCATTTAGTTTTATTGAAACTCAGTTCTCTGGTCATAAAACTTTTTCTCCATTTATAGATAAGGCCATTGAAGCTCTGCCCACTTCATTTGTTATGTTTCTTATTTTGTCAACTCCTTCATGAGAGCCACCGCTTGTATGTTCCAAACTTCCCTTGAACTTCCTCTTTTCTTTGTTTCCCCTTGGCTGTGTGTTTGCCAGATGCTTCTCAGCTGTTGACAGCAAGTTGGGATGTCCTTTAAAATAAGATGGTCCCACAATTTTGAGGTCTCCTCAGATCTGAGCAGACTTGATAACCCTTTTCTCTTTAGTATTTCCTTTCCTTTATTTTAAAGCTCTAACAATTGAACTTCTATAGCAATGAAGTTAGTATATAGTAAGTTCCTTGCTGACAAGTGAACTGATACTTATCAGCTGTAGTTCTCTGTGTTTGATATTAAGTTACCTTGAAGCTGGATTACAAATTGAACAACTGTTTTGGAGCACTTCAGAGGGCCGAGTAAATGGCCTGGGAGATAAGGAAGCACAGCAGAGGCTACAGTTGCTTTGATGTCTCTCTGGAGTGGTATTGTTCTTTTTGAGATGAAGTATCAGAGAGATTACCTGCTTACAGAAGAGACGGAAAAAACCTCAAAATGCACATAGTTGTATTTCATCAGAAGAGTACCTTCTGGTTCTCTGTACAGCGTCCAAGTCCGATGCAGATCTGATGGATCTTATTATAGCAGATCAGTGAGTGTATCAGAATTCTTACTCCAGCCTCAGGCCTGCACTAGGAAGCGTGCATTCAAGAAGTGGGTCTGTGCAAATCTCACAAGGTTTATCCCAGCTGAGTGCATGGTGCTTCACCTGGGTTGGGGCAACCTTTGGTATTAACACAGGCTGGGAGATGAACAGATGGAGCAGCCCCCCCACAAAGAAGGATTTGGAGGTGCTGGTGGGTGAGAGGCTGGCTGTGATCCAGCTAAGTCCCCGACACAGGAAGGAAGTGTTGGAATGAGTCCAGAGGAGGGCCACCAAGTTACTTAGAGGGATGGAGCACCTCTCCTATGAGGAAAGGCTGGGAGGATTGGGATTGTTGAGCCTGGAAAAAGGAAGTCCTTGGGGTGACCTGTTTGGGGCCTATCAGGCATTTTATGATTTTGTCATTTTGAAGCAGGTGCAAGTAAGAAAAGCAGATGCTGCTCCTGTTGTCTCATTGTCTAGATTGTATCCTTCCTCAGTTAGAGTTTTAAGTGTGTTGCCTTGGGCCTGACAGTTTGGCTGCCTCTCTTCTACAAAGAGCAAATTTTACTCTACAAAGAGTAAAATAGATTTAAAACTGCACAGGAGCCCAGCATGCAGAGATGCTGTGGAATGACTGTCCAGAGAAAAGCCTGTGAGAACAGGTAGTAGCTGTTGCTGTGCATCTGGATCTGTCCTAGGTCCTGAACAGTGTAATCTCTCACTGACAGTTCCAGAGTTGGAATTGAGATTGAAGATGAAAAAGTTAATAGAGGATGCAAAACTGCGGAAGATTAGATATACTTAAGATGGTAAATGTCTAGCTTCAGAACATCCCTCTACCAAACCAGTAAGCAAAAATGTAAACCCAGCAATGAATAAACAGTACCGCATTAGAGATTCTACACATTCTATAAAATTATAAAGTGATTGTGATTCAGAAGTAGCTATCGGAGTGTTTCAGGTTTTTATTTCAAATTGTGAGAGATTCTTTTGTGTAGGAAACCTGAAGTAATTCTTGACCTTTTCTTTGTACTTCTGGTTTGTGGGACTTTTTTTTCCCCACTTCTTTGTTTGTTGTTGTTGTTTTCTGAAAAAGGACCAGTTATTGTTAGAGAATAGTGACATGAGATGTTAGTGATGTTAATGAATTGTTGTTTAGGCTGAAGGGACGGAGACTGCTTAATTGTCAGAAGACTTGTTTCTCTTCAGACTTGAAAAAAAATTCAAGCAGGTTGAAGAAAAAGAGAAAAATAAACTAATTTTTCTGTAATAAAAAGATGAAAAAAATGGCATTTAATTGCCATAAAGACAATTTAGAAAATACCTCAAAAAGGGTTTTCTAGTAGGATTACACAGGACATGGTGGGAGTGTGATCATTGGAAGTGTCTATCTCTCCAGGGAAAATACTTGTTGGGAATGCAGTGGAATTTGACTAGAATCATAGAATATGCTGTGTTAGAAGGGACCCACAAGGATCATAGTATCTACCTCCTGGCCCTGCACAGAACCATCCCCCAGAGTCACACCATGGGCCTCAGAGCATTGTCCAAATGCTCTTTAAAATGCCAGGCTTGTTGCTGTGACCACTTCCCTGGGGAGCCTGTTCCAGTACCCAGCCCCCCTTTTGGATGAAACACTTATTCCTACTTAAACATCCCCTGACTCAGCTACATGGCATTTTCTCAAGTCCTGTTGCCAGAGTAAAGAGATGTGTACCTGTCCCTCTTCTTCCCCTCAGGAGGAAGTTGTAACTGCAGTGAGGTCTCCCCTCAGTCTTCTCCAGGCTGAACAGACCAAGTGACCTCAACCACCCCCCATACGAATTCTGCTCCAGTGCCCTCCTTCAGACACTGACAGCTTAATGTTTTATTATATTATGGGGCCCAAAATTGCCCCCAGCACTCAAGGTGAGGTTGTCCCAGTGCAGAGCAGAGCAGGACAATCCCCTCCCTTGCCTGGCTGGTGTTGGTGTGCCTGATGAACCCCAGGACACAGTTGGTGTCCTGGCTGCCAGGGCACTGCTGTCTCATATTCCCCTCCTCATTGACCAGGACCCTCAGTTCTGTGATAGACCAGGAAATGGAAAGGCTGACCTTTTGGGGTTCTTCTCAGACACTCTTTTTAATGATTCTAGAGTACTTTCCATTTGACAAATTATGTTTTGGATTTCCTGGTGACATGCACAAACTTTCTTTGAAAAAGTCTTGTTAAAGGTCCTGTACAGTGTCCGTGGTGATTTATCTGTACAGAGAGGTCTTGATTGTTGCATGTAAGTGTGTTCTTTGTCATACCCTTCTTAGTATAACTGTGGGTGTTGGTTATATCCTAGAAAGTGTGGATCAATTTAAGTGACGAGCTTGTGTTAATGCAGGCATGCATTTTAAGTGTCATAAAGTAATTTTCATCCCTTATTCTCCTGTTAGCTTTGTGTACTATTGTAGGTTTGATTATGCTGACTAATTCCCATAGAGGTTGCTCTTATGCTTGATTTTGATGTCTGTTTGCTGATCCAGATGGTGAACAGATGAAAAGCTCAGTATGTCTCTACTTGGAAGCATAATCAGAAACATGGCATGACACCAGGAGAAATGCAGAGCTCAGAATGAGCAAAGAAAACACTCTTTCCACAATGTAGGAGCATGTGTATTGTACAGTTAAATTTTACTTTGTTTTATAAACAAGTGCTGAAGATCACAGAATACTTGAAATTAGAAGGGCCTTCTGGAGACTGTCTAGTGCTCAAAGTAGGATTAACCGGAGCAGGTTGCTGGGAGCACTGTCCAATTGTATTTTCAGTGTCTTCAAGAAAGGAGAATGTGTAGCCTCTCAGGGTACCTGTTCCAGTCTTTGACCGTTCTTAGGTTTAATTGGAACTTCCTGTATTTTTTTTTTCTCCATTGTTTCTTGGCCTGTCACTGGATATTGCTTAGAAGAGTATTTTCCCATCATCTCTCTGTCTCCCATCAGGTGGAGGTGGGTATTCACATGGAGGATATTCCACCCCCAGCCTCACAGGTTTTCTCTTTTCGCAGCTGCTTGGTTTCTCCTCATACGACAGAACCTCCAGGTCTTTAAGCAGCTTAGTGGTCTTTCTCAGGACTTACTCCAGTAAATATGTGTCTCTTCTACTGGGGAGGCCCGAGCTGGTTGTGGTATTCCAGATACGGCGTTGCAAATTGCGTGTATAGCAGGAGTTAACTCGCTCAACCTGTTGGCATCAGTGAGCTCTTCTGCAGCCCTTTCTCTTCAGGATACTCTGTCCCATGGTTTCTTCAAAGCAGATTGATGAGCAGGCCAAAGTCTGTTCTTAGGAAATCTAGGGTTGTGATTCTGCTTTAGTCTTGCTCCCTTCTTTCGGGTTCCTGAACTTTACCTGCACTGTCACTGCATTGAGTAACACGATGATGAAACACCCATAAACTTAATGGTGACTACATGAGTGATAATAGCTTGATGTTGAGGTCTACTTGGCAGTCAAAGTGTGAGATTTCACTTTGGGCTGTTCCGAAGCAAATGCTCCCTTCATCTTGTCCAGCTAAGTTGATCACCAGCAGCAATAGTGCACCTAATGGAGGAAACAAAAGAATTATTTGATGCCACAAACCTGACTGCTTCATTTTCAGTGTTTACTGAGTGGTTGCTGCCTCCTAAGTAAATTTCCACAAGCCTTTGAATGCTTAAGCTAACTGTGTTGAGTAAGCATTTATGGAAACGGAGTAACAGAATATATTTGTCATTTGTCTGAACACAGCAACTGTTTGCTGGACCTGTGCTGTCAACAATATTCTTCTTCCCAAAGCTGCATAGCCCTTGAACAAGAGCAAACAAGTTTAGACAAATGCACTGCGTTAAAGTCACTTGGAAATACTGAAAGAATTGAGCATGTGTTAGCACATGGTTTACTAAATTCTCTTATTTTTCAAAAGTACTGAAAGATTTAACAGCAGAACAGCTGTGTCTAATACTGTACCAGCTACCGTCGTATTTGGTACCATGTTTCAGAAACAAAGGTTTTAGGTCAGACAGCACTTGAAGAACACTTTTGTTGTTCCTATTCTGCCTCAGCAGCAGAGACAGAAGAATATTTTTTTCCACTCATTAGACACACATTGGTTTAACATATAGTCTAGAAGATCTTACGCAGGTGTAACACTAAGGTAATGTTAACCCATTTTGAGTAATTCAGTAATAGCATTGAGAGGAGGAAGACATGCTCGAATGTATATAAACATATAAAGCTTCCCTCTCAAATGTAAGTGTATTAATTGGAGTTCATGACTGTTGGCACCTTGAGGAAAGATGTGCTCTTTGCATTTCCCTATTTGTTTTAAACAGTGTAAGAGCAATGGTGTGGAGACAACTGAACAATGTCACCCTAACAGGGCATCAAATAGTCCAAGTACTAGCTAATGCCACTTCTAGGTTGAGAACAAATAAACTAAGCATGCCTTTACTCCTACTACAGGTGCCATAAACCTGACTAGAAGTTGCAATCATGTAATTTAATGGCTGTTTTACCTATTTTAAATTGTCAAGCAACTGGCTATTGCCCACCTTCTCCTTTCCCTCCTTTTTTTTTTTTTTTTGCCTTTGATTTGAGGCCGTTATTTCATATTGCAAGGTTGAACATTTTAGGTACTTTATTTTATTCTCAACAGATTTTTCTATAAAGCCATTCACTCTTTCTTTGTATTCATTTGTCACAACTATTTTTTGTCAAGGTGTCTTTATGGTCTTTGGTCATTTGACTTCTGCTTCCTTTGTGGTTCTAGTTCAAAACTTGGTCTCCAGTGTTACAATCTCTTGAAGCAGTTTGCAGAAAACTTGGCTGAGATTTGCTGATAATGAGTGTTTGTTTTCTGTGAACTGAATGGTATCAACTGCTGAGTTAGAAGTTGGAGGCTAAAGGCCTTCTGCCAGCGGAAGCAGATTGTCAGCACAGAGTATCAAGACCTTTACAAATGACAGCTAGCAGCAGTTTACAACTGTTAACCAGCAATATAATTAATAATTTAGCTAAAAAATCCAGCTGAGCCATATCAGATCTTGTTAATCTTCAGGCAGTAGAAGAGTTTGGCTTATAATTAACACATGTGGTTTCCAACAGGAAGTTACCCATAATCTTCTTAACATTGTTTTCCATGAATATATTTGCCCATGTTTTGTACTTTCTTTCTGAATATTAAAACATCTTAGTGTTATGGTATATAACAGTGGAACTGTGAACAATCATATATATCTTTGTTATGTGTAGATACATTGTGAATGTGTAGTAATGGTAGGTTGCTCAGAACTATTTATAAAGTTACTGTGATGAACTATTTATTTCTTAATTAAATGTTTAATTGTTCTGAAGGTTTGTTTGGAATGAAGGAAACTATACTTCCCAGCTCCTTGATGTTTCATTTTTAGAAAATATAGGGAGATCATTGTGGATTCTTAATAAGCATTTCTATCCCAAATTGCTTCAATGTGAAATTGTTCAAACTCAAAACTTGCTGAAGATAAAGACTTCCACAGAGCAACAGTCAGACTGTGCTGCTACTTGCAGCATCTTTAATGGTTGTTGTATGAGTGAAGGAGCTCTTAGCACTGTCAGTAATTGCTGATTTTTCCTGTTTGCTACAGGAAAACATTGTCTAGGTGGTGAAGGTAATGAAGGTAATCTGTCAAATGGCAGGGGTTTTGTTGCTATGGAAATGAGCCCAATATTATGGGTGAGGGAAAAGGCTTAATTTGGGGTTTTTTCAGATGTATGTGTAAACACAAAGAAATACTTGCAAAAATTATAGGGACTGGTCCAGTGAAATATTTACAAGATGAAGAAGTGTTTGTAATGTTTGCAGACTGTAACAAATTTGGAGAGTTTTCAAAGATTTTGGCCGGGAGGATTAAATTTGAAATGTCTTGGCAACTTGAATTAGTATTTTTTAAAGCAAAAAGAAAAAAGCTGTGCTTATCAAGTTGTATGTGGTAAGTGCAAATCACACTATGTTTAAAAGGCATAATTAACAGCACAGATAGATAAAGAGTTTTGGAAGATGAATTTTGAGGTTTGCAGGAAAATGTTTTCATGCTACTCTGGGTTAAATAGGTCTGCTATGCCATATTGCTGTAAAGCTGCCAAATAATACCTGGAATGCAGTTAAAAATATGACCTTGGAGGCGTATGAAACATTTCTTCTTCCTCTTCCTGACAGCAAACAAAAGTATGGTTTTCAGTTTTGGTCAATGTGGTTTACATGTGGTATGGACTGAGAGAGTCCAGAAAATACTTTTGTCAGGACTTTTAAACTGAAAGTCAGGGTGCAAGTTTCATAAAATGTCATTAAGTCCAGAGCAAAAGATTGAGAGGCTACAGAATGGAAGGGGCTGCACTGTTCTTCATGTTTCACAGCAGAATGAGAATTAACTACATTAATTGCTATTAAGAAAGAAAACCTTGCCTAATTAAAGAAAAATTAAATAGTGAGTAGGACTAGGGAGTTTGTTGAAATTTGGACAGTAAAAGTTATATGTAGGTTTTTTTTCCTTCTTAAATAGCTTGTGTACTGTTATCTATTGAAACTTTACTATGGAGGAACCTTGAGTAGTCATCTCCATTCTCTTTGTAGGCTTTAATGTACGGGGGATGGTGAGGTAGTCCCTCCTCACTGCTCACTTCTATTGACACCTTATAAGAAAAGTGGTGAGCTGGTTTGTTTCTGCAGGAAGTGTCTTGAGGAACATACCTTCCTCTTAATATAGGTCAAGAGAGGAAAAGAGGTGAAATTTCTAGGAAGCAGCTTCCTTGGCATACTCTGCAGGAATTCCTTATTTGAGCTTTATTCTCACTTCTGGCTGTTGGTCAGGCTTCAGGTTTTCCAGCTTTTAACTTCTGGACCGTGAGGCTTCTATATTCTTGCAGTCAGAATGCTGTACAAGACACTAACCACTATGCTTTTAGAGCCTCAGCATTTTTTTTAAGAACAAAATTGTTTGAATAAAATAGTGAGATTCTTCTGATTCTCAGTCTGTTACTGAAAATGCAACTTCTCACTGCCTGTGATTTTTCAGATGTAATAGTTTTATTTTTCAACTAATCTAAACTGTAAGGTATTTGAGTAAAGTATGTGGTACAGAGGAATGTTAGTAGCTGTTGCTTGAAGTCCTGTATAAGGTGAGCTGTGTGCTCATAGGTAACATGTGACTTTTTTCTTTGTTTTTGGAAGATTTTTAATCCGAAAAATCAGTAGGTTAAAAACCATGCAATCTCAGTGATGGTGACAAACAAGCCTGAGTGCATATGGTGGTTTTTTGGTATGATGTCTTTTTTTTTTTCTCCTATGTAGTAAAATGGGGGAGGAAAAGAGTGGTAGGAATGAGGGGTGGGCAGGAGAGGATTAAAAGAGTTAAGAGGAGTGTGTGTTAGGTAGATCTATAATGCAAAGGGGTGGATATTAAGTCTGTAAAATGAGGGTGTAAAAAGTCCAAATAAGTTAAGAAGCTGCATTTTTTTTCCATCAGCTGAATCTTCTGCTAAATTATACATTTTTAAAGCTTGCTTTTTGTCTTGGAAGGCCTGAATCTTTGTGTGGTGAAGACTTCACAAAGCAATGTTCTGTACTAACAGGTTGTTTTACTGAGAATTGTCAATAATTCTTGCTGCTAGCATTGCTGTGGCACTAACAAACAATAGGGTAAACCAGTAGAAAACTCAGGGACTTGTTTCTGTCCTAGCATACATTATGCTTAAATTGATGAGAGTAAAGGCCCATAAGCATAATTTTAAGTTCTTTGTATTCTGTTTTATACTCTGAACGTATATGTGTGATTATTCCCTTTGCCTATGATAAAAACATTTTAGAGTGCTTCTGACATCTTTTCCTTCTGTGTTTTTTACCATGGGGGTATGGGAATTTATGAATTTTTTTTCTTTCCTTTTTCAGAAGTAAGAAACTCTTTAGCAAGAAAAAGTTGAAAAGAAAACAGAAGACTAAATTGAAAGTAAAAACACGCAACAAGGTAAGTCTGTATCTAACCTGACAAAGTTCTGACTCAAAAATGACAGTAACTTCAGTTGAGAGAAATACAAGAAAACGAAGTGTGACTAACAATTTGTTTGCTTAGAGGAGTTAATTGTCTGTTTACTGTATCCTGTATGATTGTGATACCAGTGTTAACCATATTTTGCTACTATTGTCGAACAGGAAATAATATGAATAGTAGTTTTAGTTCTTCAGTTCCTAAACTCTAAGAGTAGCTAAACATATTGGTCTTAAAGGTAAATTTTGAGGTCTGTGTCTAGCCAACAGTCAGAGACTACTGCTGCAAAGATTTGGCCATATTGGCTAAAAAAGGAAGGAAGCATTCTAAGGACTCCAAAGTTACCTCTGAAAATTCCTCCATAATGGAAAATGTAATAGATGATACCTAAGAGTTTCTATTAATGAGTTCTCCCCATGTAACCCTGCCTTCCATTGCTTTAAATGCATGGGAACCATACAGTGAACTTAATAAAAAATGTTTGTGTTTACTCTTTAGAGAGGATAAATTTATGCAAAAGCAGTGCTATTTTGAAATGCTGCTGTGCTGCATTCTTTCTCTATTGGAGAGCTATTATTTCGCTGTTTAAGGTAGAGTCTTGGAGGGATTTTCATGAAAGCTTGCTGCAGGCATGAAGGCTTGTAGTCAGTAAAGAGAAACCCATTTTTTGAATGGTTCTGAAGGACAGAACCACTGAAATATCCAGTGAAAACACCTTCTAGTCAGTTGAATGTCCTTAAAATACAAATTCACTGTAGAACCACTTGGCCATCTTATCCCTATTTGCCAAACCTCATGTAGTTACTATATCTCAAGACAGATGACTTTGGGAGGGTGAAGCAAGCCCTCTATCTATTCATTTGGTATTGACTTTTTGGAGACTTAGCAGATTATTCTGCTTATCTCACATAGTGCAGCTTCAGACTATGGTATAGGAAGAGCTTATCATCATTTCTGGTTTCAGCACTGTACAGTAAAATATTTGTGGTCCAAACTGAATTTCTCAGTCCATTCTTCAGTTGCTGTTGTAGCTCTGTCCTTTTCATGACTTTATCAACCCACTGTCAACAGAGAAAACCAAGTTAGAAATTCAGAGAAATTTTGCAGAATGTAGTTAGTGTGTGTGGTGACAGAAACTTGTGCTTTTAAAATAAGGTAGCTCTTCGGCTTTGATCGTTGCTACTGTACTAAAGGGACCCTTGTCTATCTGGGTGGTAGGGCCCTAGTTTTACTGGCAAGTAGAAAGCTAAACACAGAATAGCTGTTTACAAGCTTAACAGTCAGATGTAGTTCTTAGATTTGCATTGGATAAAGGGAATGGCAGGATCCTTGGCCAAGACAATATGAACATACTAAAGGCTAGTTCTTTAGCCAGTAATTATAGATATGGCACTAACTGATAATCTCTTCACCTCATTCCTATGGAAGGTTGTTCTCCAGATTTTTTTTGGATTGAAGTTAGTTTCTAGTTGAAGCATTGAGATTTATATCTTTGAAAGCCATAATGGGCATGTCTTTTACTGATGACATTATTCTAGATGGTTTTTAAGGCAGACAAGGGTTAACCATTAGAACATGGGTCTTCTTTCTGAATGACTGAGGCACAGAAAGGCACTCCAGCTTATTTCTACATGATAGCAAAACATTGTGTATTTCCTGAAAAATGTAGCTGAAAAGGGAAAGATAAGACCAGCTTTGTATCTTGAGGTTATGAAACTGACAAAGTGGGGTGGTTTTGTTTTTTGTGTTTTTTAGTAGCTGGTTTCTTGCGGGAAGTTTATTTTATTTTGTTTTTATATACTTTTCAATCCATCCCAATGCTTACCATGGTAGAATCAGCACAGTGATTATTTTTGCACTGAATGTCTGAAAATTGATGTGTCTAATGTCAGGAAAATGTGAGCTTCCATTTGGAAGCTTTAAAATGGAGCAGATTGGAAAGTCACTACTGGATGTTTTGAACAGTAGAATTTCTGTGCATCAGTTTAGTTTTTGATGAAACAGGGTCTTTTGGTCTAAAGAGAGGTGGAAGCTTACTCTTAATATATCTAGTAGAGGCAGAGAGGGCCTTAAATCAATAAGATGAAGGAACTCAAAAATTTATTATTTATATCCTGTGTTCACTAAAAATCTAGGTATTAGAAGAGGAGAAAAAATAGGTAATTGTTGAGCAACTAGAATAAAATTATTCCATTGAAGTGTTAAATATTAGAACATTGTAGATATAAAACTAATCTGTGTTTAACATAGCCCAGTAGTTTGAGCCTTATTTTGTTTTGAAGCTGGGTCATGCTATGATCATTGGTATTTAAACTGTCATTAATTTCTGGGGTTGTGGTTTAGTATCTGTTTTTTTTAAATGGAGGTATAAAAGTTTTCCATGTGGTGCAGTGTACTTTGGCTTTAGAAATTCAGTGCTGACATAAGTGACTTTTACATAGAAAACAAGTATCTGATTATTAGACATGGGTGTAGCATCTTGGATTCCAGTCTCTACCTACCTCCTCCCCTTTTTTTCCTTTTGCAAAAAATATCACCAGAAAACTGTAAGGCTGTGCAACTTTTCTCAGCTACACAATTGCTGCTAACACCCCACTCCACACATTAGACACCCTGGATATTTTCCCCCTTTACTGTTAATTCATGCAAGTGCTGCTTAGGATACTTTCTTTGTGAGAGACTAGACAGAAAAGGACAGTTCACCATCTTCTGTTACCATGTTATTTGAAGAATACTGAAAAATTTGAATCCACCAAACTTGTACTTGAAATGATTGGCATCTACCTGTTTAGTTTATGCAGAAATTTTAAACTATGACTTTTTTAGCTTTTACAGAAGAAAGGAATAAAACTTTAAGAGGTTCATGTTGGAGATAAATTTATTGTAAACTAAGGAATAGATGTATAGGACAGACCGACTGGGATGAATATTATCTCATTAAAAACACATGTAGCTTCTCAAATAGTTCGGCATTGTTTTCAGAGGCTTTTGTATTGTTTGGTCTTTCAACCTCAAGAGGGCATCCCTTTCTAAGAGATCTTTTGGCTGTCCGAAGAAGAATTTGATGAGCTTCTCTTCTCAGTGTTACATGGATTAGATCAGATGGTTATTATAACCTGACCCATTTTTAACAGCAGATAAATTTTACTCTCCTAGATTATAGTCTATTTCTATCATATTTAAGAATAAACCATTACAACAGTCATCTGATTCAAGAGGAAGAAAACAATTAGGTCAGAAAATAATGCATGGGTTTCATCTTCAGGGAAAAAAGTTCCTTTATGTGTGAGACAAGTGTAAAGGAGACCAGAGGGTTCTGGTTTTCCAACTCCTTTCCTTGAGTGTACTGAAGCAATACAAAAGGCTAACTGAGAAGAGTAATTAGGAGTAGGTTGCTCTTATCTTTTGAACTAAACCTGTACTGTTTACCCTCTCCTCCATAATTCATTCATTGTTCCATTTAGCAGGGACTATATGTGTACAAGGACCAGCCACTCATCAGGCTGTGGGCATCTGTGCTTCATTCTCTCACATAAGTTAGCATCTTATCTTTTAGAAAATAAAAAGTAACACATGAGAAATAAAATCTTCATGTATTAAAACTGAGTTCACCAATGCTGGCTATTTAAGTTTTACAATGTATGTTTCACCATGTATCTTTATTTAAGAAGGTGCATATTTAATTTTTGATGTTACCATGTGAAACAGCAGAGATGAAGATTGAGAACATCCCACCGTGTTACAGCTCATATAAAAACTACTAAATCAAAAGAGCATAATTCTATTTTCCAGTCTGTAGGCACTCTTCTTTTTGAAAACTTTTTGAAATTGCAATTTCATTTTCCCAGAAACCAGATGCTTTGGGAGAAAAGCTAGTGGAAGCTATCTCATCTTCTGCTTAGGCACTCTGGCAGCTGAATTTGTAGGTGTACTTAATAAGTGCTTTGGATTGCAATATTCCAGTAGCCATTAAGAATAGGACATTCAGAGGCAAAGAAAGTGGCTGTTGCTCTTCACCTTACTCACAAGTGTCATGAGAATCTTGATACTCTGAACACCATGAGGCTATAAGATGTTTCTTTCTGGAATGATGTGTCTTATAGCTCAAGAGCTGTCTGTTTAGATTATAAATAATTCTAGATCCGTGCAAAACTGATAAATTGCTCTAGTGACTTCTTAGGAGTTGATTAATGTTTTGGTTTAATATTCTACTGTTTTTCTTGGCAATGTAGATGTATTTTGTGCCCACATGAAATGCAGTATCATTAAGAGAATTATAAGTTAAAGTAGGCTTTATTAGTTTGATGAAAGAATTACTAAGAGGGGTTCTGTAGGTACAGGTGTTGGTTAGATCTTCTTACTGATCTATTCTACCTCAAAATCTAGGAGTTAGCAGCGAGATTGTACAGGTGGTGCCATGAGTCTCATAATATTGGGGACGTTTTTATGACTGTAGAAGGTTCTCATTAGCAGCAGAAAAGTAAAATTTCAGGTGATGATGGGATAAACTTAGATCCCAGTTTTCTAACTTGTTCAGTGTATCTGACCTCAGTAAAGTTAGCAATGTATTATCTGGAATGGAAAAACACTTGTTTCATATGGAAAGATCTTCTGATGTCTGATTTGAATACTTTCCTCTACCACTGTTTAAGAATAAGAAAAACCAAAAAAAAGCTGCTGACTGAATGAGTATTTGCATTAGAGGGACAAAAAGTTTTGCTTTTTTTTTTTTTTGTCTATCAGATCCATCCTTGCCTTTTGTAAAGGAAGTCTAAGAAAGTGATGTTTATACAACCTGCTTATATACATCCATTTTTGAACAGATAATTGTTTTGAAGACCTAGCAACTATAAGTTTTATAATTAAACTCCTTAGACTTTTGCAAATCCATCACAAATAAATCACATCAGTATTTTTTACCTTATGATGGAGTTTCTGGAGGTTATGCTGTACTGAAGTTTGTGTAGGAGATTGCTGTGTATAAGTATTGTTCATGCACTGTTGTAGAAAAGGAAAAATGTTGAACACAGAGTTAGAATAGTTAAAGTGCTTGCTGGTTAATAGTTGTAAAGTTCTGAGAATAAAAAGTTTATTTCTGAAAATTAGTCAACTTGTTATTAATAGGCAAGAAAATGTGTTGATTTTATCTAGCACTGTAGTGTCTGAAAATACCTGTGCTGTTACAACACACCTATGGCCAGTCTGTTTCAAATGAGGCTACATGAGCTACAGAACTTGGGCTCTTCTGGGTCAAAAACTTAGCTGAGCTAACAAGAAAGAATGGGAATGGAAACTCTTCACAATATGTGATATTAATTAGATAAGTGAACTTTTAGATAAGTATCTGGAGCCTCTGAAATATCCCTTTCTCTTCCTGTAACTGTCAGTAAAAAACTTAAGTAAGCTAAGTTTACTAAAGATGTTAACCTGTGCAGTTTAATTGAGCTGGCTTTAAAGAAAGCTTACACTGTGTGTTTGCCTTAACATGAGCTGCAAAATCTTTAGGGGAAATATGTATGGACCCTTGATGAAGAGAAGAGTGACATCTTATAACCCTTTAGTTTTCTAGTGCCGAGTAAACTTCAAAGTATTTTGGAGCTCATTATCAGTGGTGTCAATCCAAATTTGTTTTGACACCATTTGATACTGGAATAACATAGGTGGTTCTACATTGTGCTCTTGCGCTGTTTAATATTGTGGGGTTATAAACAGGAGCTTTAGTATTCCAAAGATGTTAGTATTAAACAAAGACAAAACTTTGCTGTCTTTCCATCTCTGATGGCAGAAGTTCTGTTGAGGTAAAGAAAAAACCCTGCCAAACTTGAGTATGTGTGTAGGGAAGTTGTTCCAGCCTTTTTTTTTTTTTCCTCCCTTAATTATCTTTATTTTTTTTGTGCTTACTGCTAACACTGATGCGGGTGAGGAAAATTAATACACAGTCTGTGTTTGATGAAATAGGTTGCGTAGTAAAGCATTGCTTCTTAATGTTCTAGCTTGCAGTAACTGTAGTAATAATGGAAAGGAAGGATAGGCAAACATACAGCAGTGCAATCAGAATAATATTATAGTCAAAAAAAGGGAATATGTAAGCGATTAAATATTTCGAAGTAATTTTGAATTTTTTTGTTATGTTTTGTAACATACAGTGTTAAGAGGTCTCACTTAGAGTCTCGTGTTGTTTCTGGTATTAATAAAAATATATGTGCGGATAAAAATGTTTTTGATGTAGAAAATTGTGGCAACCGTGTTGTCTAACCCCATTAAAATATTACCCAGTTCACTGGTTCTCAAATTTCTTTTACCTCTCCTCTGCTACTTTAGTGTTCTTTTCCCCATCACTGCTCTCAGTGATCCATTTCAAATCACTGTAGTATAATTCACTGTTATAATTTCGTGCCAGATGAATTTGGTAATGCTCAGTATTAATACCTTATACATAAAACAAAAAAAAAAGACAGAAAGCCTCTGCTCTCACTGTGTTCTTCCTTCCTCTTTCCCTCAAGAATACAAGAAAGAAATCAAAATGACTTTGTGAAGTTAGTCATGACCCTGAGTCTGTCTGGCCTAATAATCCCCACATTTTGCCTTGCATGGTCAAGCAAATTTGTCCTGCACTCTTAACATGGGCATTCTTTCCTTACATGGTCTTTGTGCCCTCTTCCTACAGCAAGGTGTTAGAAAATTGCTTCCTCCTATATGCCTGAAATCCAGTTTCCAAAGCCTAGCCTCAAACCAGCATATTCTTTGCTAGTGCCACTACCAAGTGGGAAGAATAACCATGCCTGGAGATGAATTTCTGTGGAGTTTTAGTTTTTTGAGTCAATCATATTCCTCTCCCATCTTACTGTTGTAGACTGGGAAAGTACAGAGCAGATTGTAAAAATTTTTTTTCCAAATGTTTTTTCTTATTCTTTTTCAAAAGTCCAGTGACAGTCTCATGAAGGCCTCCTTTGTGTCTTGGCGGAGGCATCAGTGATACACCGGTAGTAGGTACCAGGGTGGGTAGGATAGTGGTGGTTTCTCAGAAGAATTTCCCAACTCCTACTTGGTAGCTTGGGGCTTTTGAAAACAGGGTGGTGTCCTGTTAAGTCATAGGCCTTGATTTCTGTGTTTAGTAATTAGTCCGTTTGATTATTATTCTCAAAACTATTATATGCAGCATCCTGGGAGGAGTTTTTGAACTTGGTATCAGTTTTCATTTAATGACAAAACAAATGCGTTTTAAAAATTTCTAGTGTATGATGAACAAACAGCTTAGATTTTTAGTATTTACCAGCAGTTTAAAACTAACAACTAGAACAACAAGGCACACACTTAAAAATTCAGAAATAATTAAAAACCCCAAAACTGTCTATTGTTGAGAGGATACAGCCTGAATTCTGACTCTCACAGGTTTGGACGAGTCTGTAGACTGAGCTGCTTTCAGTTTTGGTACCAGTGTTCTCATCAAGTTATGAGAGGTAGAGACTAAAGTTAGACAGAATCTACAGATATTTCTTAGCCTTCTTTCCTTCTTCCCTTCCTGAAATATAACTGGTACTTCAGCAGGAAAGTTGTATCCAGTTTGGAAATAATTTAGTCTGTCAAAATTATTCAGGCTGTTGAGATAATTTATATTTAGCAAGGCTTGAAACTTTACTAAACTAACGAACTAAAACTAATCTTGTTTTTCAGACTGAAAACCTAGAGAGTACAATAACCATACCAGATATCAGATTACATAGCAATCCTTCAGCTTTTAATGTTTACTGCAATGTCCGCCATTGTGTGCTGGAGTGGCAGAAGAAGGAAGCGTCTGTGTCTTTGGCTTCAAAGAACAGTGTCCAGAGCGGGGATTCAGACAGTGACGAAGAGGAGGAGTCCAAAGAGCCACCTATTAAACTTCCAAAGGCAAGTTATTGATACCACTGATATGTGCCATGAATGTCATCAGAGGCTAGTATGTTCTTTTTAGGGAGTAAAGAGCAACAGTATAAGGCAGCTACTCAAAATACTGCTGTAGTTTTATTTGCAGTCCAGTTGCAGTTCAGAATCATTGGATTTGATTAATTAAGGTGATCTATGTACCTGCCCAAATTTAAGTCAATTAAACATCTGGTTTATGCTCAAGTTACGCTCCTTTAAAAGTGTTGGTACTTGAACACCTATAGCCTCAAAATCTACACAAAAATGATGCAAATAAGGCAGCTCTTCTATCTCTGAGGGGCGACCAGCTCATAATGGTAAAGGGTGTTTTCTTTTGCTTTACCCTCCAAAAAGAATAATTCTTTCTGATAATAGAAATAATTTGGTGGAATGGTTCCTAAGATGTTTTGCTAGGTATGTATGTAATTGCAGTAACTGTCAATAATTCTTTCCCTTTTTTGGCTTTAGTGCCCTTAGTGGTACTGACAGCTCCAGATTTTAATGCACTTTAAGATTTTGATTGTATAATTCAACAGTGGTTTTTTTTCTGTTGACTACTTCTGTGCTTATAGTAAGATTAATGGCGGAAAGTCAGAAATAATCTCTATAGGACTTACTAATTCTTTTCTTAGCTAATTCACTTGTTTTGTACTATGTAGCTTCTGTGCATTTAGTTTTGTTTTTTGCTACTTTATCAGTGCTATGAATTGTGCTTTGTTTTGTTGTTCTTCTGAATCTAAAAGGTATATTCAGATTAACTTCCCTTGTTTGCGTTACTCGAAGACCAGTGCAAATACTGAATTAAAAAGGTGGCTGCAGCTGTGGTTATGTAGAATGTTTGAGTGGCTTAGAAAACTAGGATTTTATAGATGATTACTTTTAAGTGTTGTTATCTGAAGGGCAGATTTGGGGTACAGGGTACTCTGTAAAACAGTGGTGGCAATTTGCAGAGAAACATAACCAAGTTGGCCAACTGAAATTTCATGATTGATGATTGCAAATTAAATTCAACTTTGTTTTTGAACTACATCTGAGCGCCCATGGATTGTATTGAATGAATCAGCAAGTGCTTAGAGATGCTTAATTTTACATAAAAGGCAATGTAGCTATTAGCATGTATAAAGAATGGAATGGCGTTTTAAAGACATCTTGAAATTAAAAAGAAGTTCCAGGAGGATGAGATTTATCAGTGATATAGACAGAACACTTCTATGTGGTAACCAAAACATTGGCATTGTGTTGGACAGTTTATTCCAAAGAGACTTGGAAAAGTAGCACAGTTTTAAAAAGATGCTTGCTTAGAAAAATTGATTGGGAAACAGTAGGTAACAGACTTCTCTTAAAATAGAAAGTTGTTGGGATTTTTTTACATTCAGTACAGCAAATATAAAATTGGTGAAAATCAGTATGTTTTTAAAATATTAATTTTTAGTAAGGAATCTACAAAACACTAAATTTGAAAATTTTTCGTTCAAAAATATGTTTAGATGCTCAGTACAACCTCAGTATTTTTTGTAACTGTCTAGGTAATAGAGGGTTGTTTAGGTCACTTGGAGGTAACAACTGGACTTGCATTCATGCTATTGAAAAAGTCATCTGCTTTGGAACTGTTGCACATGTAGTAAAACTTCTAGGGACTGACTGTGGTATCCTGGATACTGGTGTCTGTCTCATAAAATGAACAATTTTGTATAGGGCTTAATTTTTTAACTGTAAAAAAGAAAGTTATTAAAGTTTCTAAGGTCTGTGATATTTACAAGACAAATATCTGATAGTAATTGTTAGTTTATTAAAAAGAATACTGATGTGTTTTGAGTTTGACAGCAAGGTGAGAGATTAACTCTGGAGAATCTGTAAAATAACCTCTAACCATACTTTTTTTTAAACTGGTAAATTTAGTCCTTGCTGTGTTGGTGGTTTTTATTGCGTTGAGAAAAGGTTGAAAACATTCTACTTTTTTGTAGCTTAGAGTGACTTTAAGTGTTCTATTGAAGTATTTTTCTTTCAGATCTTAAGCTTGAAGAAGTCAGGTTTGTTAGGGCTTTTAAGTAGAATGTGTTCTGAAATTAGAAGCTGTCTTATGCAATTTCTATAGTAAGACTGAGAATGGTTGTTTTTAACATTAAGAGGGACAGAGAATTTGCTGTTCTTCATATATCAGCACAACAAAAAATTTGTTTTGATTGTATTCAGATAGTTTAGTAACAGGCTTTGATAGCTTTGTATTATTGAATTCACAGGAAATATTTGCCTTTGTCTGACCTATTTATTTTCTACCTTATACCATATACATTTACCTTGCATATTTATTTAGTACCTTAGCTAATGATGAGGAATTTTCTCTGCTTAAAATGGAGTAGATTCAGTTGTGTTGATAAGATTTGTAATTTGCAGAGTTAAGAAGAGGTCTTTCCCACACCTTTCACCATTATCCCCTCATGCCCCCTCCCCCCCCCAGTTTTAAACTTAACACTGAGTTATGAATGAGCCACAAAAGCCCTATACTAAAAGGAAAAAATACTGGATTTAATTGATTAAGGTGGAATTAACTGACTTAAATATTCTTTTTTCCTGCACTGGCATATGTTTTGCTAATAAGCTTAAGCAAAAATTAAAATTTTCAAGTTGTAAAAAAACCATAAAAAGGCAAATAATTGCTTTCTTTAGAGACGGACTTTAAGTCTTTTAAAATTAATTAGGAAAATGTTATCTTTATTCTTTTTTTGTGTATGTATATAATATAAATCAATTCAGAGTATGGGGTATAATACTCACAATGCTGTGAGAGGAAAGATAAAGGAAATAAAACATGAGTGTAGATAAGACTTCAAGATGAAATAGGAGGTGTTTTAGGAATTAGTTAGGAGTCCTGATCTCTGCATCCAGTTGAGAATTTTGGGACCTTTTCTGAAGCAGTTTTGACTTTTGATCTGAAGTCTCAAAGATATTGCAAAGGGAATGGGAGAATCGCTGCATGAGAGTGTCAGTAAGAGCAGTCAGACTGTGACACGGAAGCTGAGGCAGCAGTGCTTGTTTTGGCTCCAAAACCCTGCAGAGAGCAGTGAGAACAAGCTTAAGATGTCTTGGGAAGAGGTATTTGCTTATTCTGTTCTTTGGTACGCAGTGTGGAGGAGAGAGGTAGAGAGATACACATACATATATATTTATATATATATCAAGGTGAATAGATCTATTTTATGAAGCCTACCCAGGCTCTTGATCTCAGGTATTTAAAAGCCAACCCAAAAACTATGCAGAATTCGCAACATCCCAGTAGAACTATATCTTACTGATTCCTACTGTAATTGAAGTTCACCAAACTTCTTTTTCCATTGTGTTCTCTACTTTTTCTAGCTGCCTCTGTCTTCTGTCTGAAGATTGTGAAGAACAACCTAAACTCAGTTTCTCTCAAAGATGTTTTAACTGAACAGGAAGGGCATTTCTATAAATTTACTACAATTTATTTTATTTTTTAGCCTTTAGGATGATGCTGAGTTTTGGATCCTTGAAAAATTATCATGCCATTATTATGTTGACAGTTTTTTTCCCTGTAGATTCCATGCAGGTGTTTTACCCCCACTCCATTGCAGATGTGAAATGTAGGGTGTAATTTGCAGAAAAATTGCTGTTGTGCTTTGAAGACCTGACTTGGTTATGTTTTTATCCTTACTCCAAGAACAAAAGAGATGATAAAATGATTTCTGAAAGACTGGAATCAAATTGAATGTCAGCAAAGACAGTTACGATGCATCTACCAGAACTTCGAGCTGACTGCCAGAATATATATGTTTTAAGCATGAGTGGCAGTTGCATTAATAATGTTATTTATTTTCACGTTCAGAATTTTCCCTTAGATTTTACTCAGGGGTGAGTCTCTGTTAAACACTCTAAACATGGGGGCTCTGCTCCTGACCAAAACACATAGTGAAATGTTTTAGATATGGTTGCTTGTTTGTAATGTGCTAACCCTCCTCTCTTTTCTTTCATCTTCATCATTATTAAGTACGGAAGAAGTGCAAGGGAGCAGTTAGTGGAGAGATGCATGACTGTAGTCATGGAATAGTCAGGAATTCTAAAAGGGGAAGTTAGAGATGGCTATAACAGAGTTTTTACACATATTCCAGTGGTTTAATGCATGTCTGTGATGAGTACATGTGGAATTCTAGTGACAAGCTATTAATCATTGGTGTCACAACTATTAATAATTTTTGTCACAATATAAAAAATAATCTCTGAGGCTTTGAAGGGGAAAGTGCTGGAGCTGCCAGTATCAGCTGTCAAATGTACTGTTATTCAGGTTGTGAAGCCAGGTGGCAAGACCATTCTAGTTTGCTGGCTCACATTAATGAGCAAGGAAAGAGAAGACTGTCAAATAAAGTGTGAACTGGATAGAAGGGCTCAGAGGCACAGTTTGCCTTTTGTTGTGCAAAAAAATTTAAGGTGCCTTATTCTTTCAGAAAATATTACTCTGCTTAGATATGCTCTTTTATGTAGTGGCTGACTTACATGTAATATTTGCTGGTGTAGTTGTATAGGTGGGTTGTTAATTGTGATTCTCATTTGAATTGATACTATTTTATTTTTAATTTCCTGAGTTATTGTCTTGTTCAGTGAACATTGGGATAACTTTTGTTGATGAAGATCTAAAAATATTATATTGACAACTGTTCTCAAAAATCTGTACTTCTTTAGATCATTGAAGTTGGATTGTGTGAAGTCTTTGAATTGATAAAGGAGACGAGATTTTCTCATCCATCCTTGTGTCTCAGGAGCCTACAAGCCCTACTTAATGTGCTCCAAGGTCAGCAACCAGAAGGTCTGCAATCAGAGCCTCCTGAAGTCCTAGGTAATACCTCATCTGTTACTGTATTTTTATTAACATGCATCTGTTATTGTGTTGGACAGAAGAAAATGGTTCTTGGCAAGTATTTGTGAGATAATAACATGCTTGTTCTCAGCTGACTGGCTTTATTCTGGAGTGTAAACTCCTTATGGTGCATGTATGCTGTACTTCCTCACTGAAACATAGTAAACCTTACACCCTTGCAAATCGGGTTTCACTTGTCTTACTGAAGATTAAGATACATGGTCTTATTGGAAAGAATACAGTTTTAGGGTGATTTTCTCTTGCAATCTGCTGTTGCGGTCTATAGCTTAGATTTTTAATGTTGTAGTTTATGTGAAGCTGCTAAGCAGAGTGTCATAATCCTTATTTTTATTTTCTCTGGCCATCCTAAAGCTTACCTGAAAATTAATTTTCTTTTTAATGATACTGAAAATGAAACTTGAAGTTCTGATGCCTTGAGAGCATGATCGACTGTATCCTTCAAGTTAAAATCCCATTATCTTTTGTTGGTTCATAGTTTTTGACAGTTTATAGAACTGCAGAGAAGTCTCTGCTGTAGCCTGTATTGTTTAAAAATAATTAAAAAAACATCTTCAGACTTAATGCATTTTTTCGTATTTTATGACTTAATAGTATTCCATTGCCAAAGATAGTAATTTGCTACAGGAAGCTTTTATTTTGTATTGGTGCACAGAGTATTAAAAAGCTACAAAGGTGACTTTTTGGTTACTGCCTTAATGATTAGTAGTATCTGTTCTCAAGAAAACTTAGGTGAATTTCTGTTAACACCTTGATTGTTAACAGATGTTCAGCCACTAAAGAATGCTTGGAAAGAGGAGTATGATCAAAATAACTTTCAAGCCTTGGTTTGAAATGCTCGTTTCTGTGAAATGGGTTGTACTTCAGCATGGGTAATGGTCATAAAGAGTAGACAAGTTTGGTCAGGACCTACACATCATCTCAGTGATGAGGTAGACTGAATAGGCAGGTGAAAGAACACTTTCTGGCCTGTTTCTTGTTAATGTGTTCCACTGTGACAATATGACATGTAGTTATTCTTCTTTGGCCATGGTGATTATCCAGAATTGATGTTTTCTGGCTGTAAAGAATGGAAAGTTAAGGACTATTTAGGCATATTTAATTAAGATGCTTTTACCTCTAAACATCATGGCTGAGGAAAGATACAATGTATTTTCCTAGTTTAATTTCTCGTTGATAGTTATATTGTTTTGCATGATTTTGTGACTTGTCTGGGTGATGGCTGTGTTTTATCTGCAGAATCCCTGTTCCAGCTGCTTCTGGAAATAACTGTCCGTAGCACGGGAATGAATGACAGCACGGGACAGTCCTTGACAGCACTTTCCTGTGCTTGCCTCTTCAGTTTGGTGGCTGCCTGGGGAGAGACAGGAAGGACATTGCAAGCAATCTCTGCAATCCTCACCAATAATGGCAGCCATGCTTGTCAGACTATTCAGGTCTTGCACTGAAACTTCTCTGTATCTGGAAATTTATGTTAATGAGTATTTCTCATGAGTTCTGAGAAGATCTGTTGTTTAATTCAGTAACCTTTCTTCCCCTCACTGTTTTTGAGATGAGTTGGTATTTCTTTGATTTGTTTCTCTTGAGTTTTAGATAGAAATAAAAATACAACATTTAAAAAATTGTCATCTTTTTCACTCACTGTTTCTTTTACTGTTTAGGTGCCAACCATTTTAAACTCTCTTCAGCGGAGTGTGCAGGCAGTTCTGGTGGGCAAAATCCAAATCCAGGACTGGTTCAGTAATGGAATAAAGAAGGCAGCCTTGATGCACAAATGGCCATTGAAAGAAATATCTGTAGATGAAGATGACCAGTGCCTACTTCAGAGTGATGGTTTTTTCCTCTATCTCTTATGTAAAGATGGACTTTACAAAATTGGCTCTGGATATAGCGGGACAGTGAGGGTAATGTGGCTGCTTCTTGTCTGATGAGTGATACTTAGTAGTTTAATTTAAGTTTTATGATGTCCTGTTTCCATGGAGCATCTTACATGGCTTACTAATCACCAGTACTCTTACAGTTTGTGTAAATGTTTCTGATAAATTCTATGATAATTTGACAGCATTTTCTTAGAATTTTTACTTCTCAATATGGTTGAAGACATCAGATGGTAAATGATTATGTGTTGAGTTTTCACTCTGGTATTTGTTAAATGATGGAAGTTTTTTGCTTTTCAGGGCCATATATACAATTCTACATCCCGCATCAAAAACAGAAAAGAAAAAAAGTCTTGGTTAGGCTATGCTCAGGTAGGTGAATACTTAAAACATAAAATGTGCAGCCCTCCTCATCCCTCATGAGTAGTTTAAGTAGAGCTTGGCTTATAGTAAGCTTATATGGACATTTGTCATTCCTTTGGCTTTCATTATAAAAATAAAATTTTTGGTACTGGCTTTTAAATTATGGAAGATGATGGATGTGATTGTACTGGCCTATAGAAAGGAGTAATGCTGTGTCCTTGCTTTGTGTTGACACTGTAAAGATTTTCACAAAACATGATGGTTTAGCACATCAGTGTGAGCTGTTCAGTCAGTTAATGTGTGTTTCTAGATGCGTGTTAGTGGATGGAAAAAAGTGCTGTTGCAGCAAAAATGTAAAATTAGTTGAAATACCTCTTTATGAAAAGAAATTGACTTTAAAACATCTGCAGTAAAATAAGGAAATGCTGTTTTGGTTGGGGGAGGATTGAGCACATGTGAACAGTAACTAGAGATAATTGCTGACAGTGTCATTCTGGAGTTAACTGTATTTAGATGGTTTAGTTTTTTTTAGAGTTAGTTTCTGCAATATCAACCACTTTTTCTTACATCTTTATCATTCATTAAAAAAAAAAACTACAAAAAATACAAAAATTGTATTTCAGAGTACAATTAATTTACTGATTTTATTGTAGCTTTACTTTTAACTGAGTGATCTCATTTTCCCAGTGTGGTTTTTAGTATACTCTTTGCTACGCTTTTGAAGTGAAATTGTTCTTTACAAATATATGTTCTTTCATTGTTGTTAATGTGTGTGTTTGTATTCACACACACATGCAATCTGGTTTTATTTAATGTAAAGCAGTTTGCCAAAGGTACACTGGCACAAAACAAATGGGTGTGGATGCATTTATTCTGGAGCCTGTTTCATCAGTTTGGAAAGGGAAGGATGTATGTGGTTTAACTACATAGTGTTACATGTTTGGACATTCCGTACATGACTATAAATATGTGATGCATTTTGAGTGCTTGTACAGTTGTATGCACTCACACTTTGACTCTAGCCAAAGGCACTGCAGTTTGGACAAGTTTTATTCTGGGGCTGTATTTATAGAAAGATGTGTTAACTTGCACTTAGTGCTAGTTGTGTGTCCATAAAAGAGATCAAATGTGTCCTTAGTGTCATTTCCCTTCGGGTGCTTGGTTAACTTAAATTCAAGTGATCTTTCTTACTTCATCATATTAATTAGTTTTAGATTGAAGTTTTCCTGTCTTTGCTTACTCTGGGCTTTTTTTCCTCATTTCATCCAGATTTACCGAGTAGTTTCAATGGAAGAAAATGTCTTAGTGTGGAAGTCAAAGTAGTTAATTAACATTTTTTAAATCTAGTTTTTAATGCATGTATTTATATGCATTAGTGATTGGGCATCGCCTTCCTGGAATCCCTGTGACTATTTTGTTGATTTCAAAAGTGGAGACAGAAACTCTGGTTTTTACTGTGGCCGTGGCTTTTAACTCTAATTGTATACAGATATAAATAACAGAATTAATATGCGTGACTTCAAAAGTTATGTACGGGCTTCAGCATGCTAATCTATGGCATGTAGAAAGTGGAGGCAGGGAATCACATTTCCATTTTTTAATGTGGAATTTGATTAGTAGAAAAAAATGCTGATCATCAGTTGATGTAAAAGATTTCTGCTATTTTAAAGCAATACCTAAAGTAATGGTTGCATTTTTTCCCTTTTAATATCTGTTGATGTAATTAAGAATATTTTCATACCTATATATGTATTTTTGCTCTTGCCAGGGTTATTTATTATATAGAGATACGAATAATCACAGTATGACAGCCATAAGAATAAACCCTGAAACTTTGGAACAAGACGGTACAGTTGCTTTGCCAGGTAAGAACCTCCAGATAAAAAATTTCGTATAGTTCGCTGTTTACATGCTGTGTGTTTTCAGACAAGGAGAAGAGAAGTTGAGAGATTTTGAGGTCGTAAATATACTGCTTTATGACTTTGCTTTACTTCAGAACAGCTTCAGTATTTTCCTTGGAGACCTTGCATTTACTCCAGTTGCTGGAAGAATATTGCAGCATTTTAGAATGTGTGATCATCTTAACTTAAAGACTACAAGAGCTTAAATTCCTTCATAAAAATTTTTATTTCTTTCTTGTTTGAAATTCGAGTGTTTGACTCATATATGACTTGGTTTACAGGATCTCTACCTGTAGGCAGTTACAAACTATGAACAAAAACATTTTGTTTTTTAATAAGGTAAAAATATATCCAAAAAGCAAAGGCAGTTAATAAACTCTGATGGACCATACTTGTAATGTTTATATTGGTGGTGGATTTTGGTTCATTTGTTAGAGGATTTTTTTTTTTCAGTTTTGAGGGGTTTTGGGTGAGGTTTGTTTGTTTCATGGGGAGTTGTTTGGTTTCATTTTGATGGCCTTTTTCAGAGGAGCCTCCTAATTTCAGTCTCTGCTTGGAGAATGAGGATGTTCCTGGAACATGCTTTAATGGCCTTCTAGTGAAATACATCTGTTCTTAGCTACTCACATAAGCAGCACAAGGACACAAGAATATTTTTTAATCAAACAGTGACAGGTTTATTTTGTAGATCCAGAAGAAAGATTTTTTTTTTGTTTCATCCTGACATAAATAAGAAGCCACTGACTGAAACCTCAGAAAAGTTCTCTAGGATTTTTGTCTTTAAAATGCAACAGTGATTTTTAAAACAAGTTCTTAGTGTTGAATCTAGTCCATGCAACCTTCTGGGCATCCTTAAAATATGGATGTCTCTTTAAGCTGCTCTTGCTCTTTGAGGGGCTGTGTGAGATATTTCAGGGAGAGCACTTTTAAGGACCTGAAAAAATGCCTTTCAGAATGGTTTTCAATTTTCTTCACCTCAGGGCAGCTTCATAGAGGAGTAGGATTCTTTGATGTCCTTAATTATGTTGCCATTTGTAAACAAATCAGTGTTCTTCATGCAAGTCTTGAGAGAGTCTTGTGCACATTTAAAGTCTGCCCTTTGGAACTGTTAGCTGGCTTTTGCAAATCTCAGTGACAAGTGTCATTCTGCAAGACTGCCTTGTATTTATACTATAAAAAGGCACAAATTAAATGTGTGGCTGTCCAACAAATTGCAAAAGCAACTCTTAGGCTCTGGGAACACCCATTCAGAAATTTCTCTAACTATTTTGCACAGTTGCATTTTGTATGATTTGTGATGGTGTCAAAGTAGATGTTAGATGTTCTTTGTAACTCCAGTCCTTTTTATTTCAGTCCTTGAACTCTGCTGTTTTGCTTTGTGCTCTTTGACACATTTATCTCAGTGTGGTACCGTGAGCAGATATGACCTTGTTCTTTTGCCTAGGACAAACTCCAGGAAGTCCACTTCTGGTTATTTTGCTTTGCCATTAGAAAAAAAGAAATGAAGGTAGGGGGAAGGTGTCTGACATGAGGACAACTGAGTAGGTGCTTAACTCTGAATAGTAGTGACTGCCCCACTGAAATCTTATGGTGAACTGCAAGCTGTTCTAGTTCTGAAAAGCCATGCTGGATAGAACTAGAGGCTAGTAACCTTGCTAACAGCTGTACACAGCAAATATTTGCTCCGAGTTGGTATGGTATTCAGATATGGCTCTATCTGGAATTAATATCTTTCAAATGCTTGGGCTGGTGAGAGTGCATTAAAAAAATGTATTGGAATTTATTCGTGCAGGGGATGCACAGGAGATAAGGAGCTAGTTAGGAGATGTGATTAGAAGTTGATCCTAGATTGAAGTTCTGTGACCTTAGAACTAAGTCAGAGAACATTATTTTCTCCTTTCTCACACTGTAGGATCCCTCAGCTTCTTGAAACCATAAACTTCTTTTTTTAAAGGGTAGTCTTTCCACTCTGATTGATGATCTTGCAAATCCAGCCTTATAACTGGAACTACCAGGCTATGTGTCAACATTCTTGTATCTAATGCCTTTGCTAAGATTTTTACACTGTACTTGAGTTGTGCATTTGTTTTCTCAGTCCATATATCACAAAAGAATGTCTGAATTCCATGAGAATTTACTAGGTGACCAGGCCTGAATTTACAGAGGTTTTCATGTTCACCGTTTCTTTCAACAGTAATGTTTACTGCATACCTTAAAGCAGTCTCTGTCTTCAGCTGAAGAAATTGAAGTCACATGGTATATGGTTTTATTGTTCTTTGCAATTGCAAATTAGTGTCTTAGGCTCAGGACTATTCCCTTAGTGGGAAAAGTACTGCTATCTGAGGGTAGCCCAAATGACCTCAAGGCCTGCATTATTAACAGATGCGGAATGCACCACATGAATGTGCAAGTGATGCATGACAGTGATCTTCCTTTGAAGCCTCTAAGAAGGCTGTGATTAATGGATGTCTGTAGTTATGTATTTTTAGTAAAACATAAACCCTTTTTCCTACAGCAGTCTCCAGACAGAAACCTTGATGGTCCTCATCCCTGTAGTAATGTCTAAAGTCAGGTTGAATAAGATTTAGGATTGATCATACAAGCTCCTTCCTAGCTGAGACATTACACTGTCCTAGTTTCTCCAGATACTCTATCTGCCTTCCATTTTTTACTTTTCCTATTAATTTGATATTTAGTGCAGGGCCTGGATGTTACCTAAGCAAATGCTAATTTTTAGGAAGTCTTCTGGAAAATATGTGTTAAAAGAACTCCGGACCATCCCTATTCCAGATTTCCTCTTTGGACAGATCTACCAAACATAGGAACAACCCCCAGAAATGTTTACCAGGAGACTCACCTTTCCCAAAATGACTATTTAGCAATAGGCTAAATAGTGCAGTATGGACCCACTGGTGGCCAGAATATGCTGGCTTGAATGTGCTATTTACTTGGCAGTTCTGCTTGTGTGAAGTTGTAATTTTCAGTCATTCAAGGAATCTTAATATTTAGCAGCTTCCTGTAGCATTTGGAGAAATGTCATTTAGTTTTGAGTAACTTCTCATTAAGTTACTGATTCTTCTTTTATCACTAGCACAACTTTGCAGCATTTGACTTTGCCTTTGGTTGTTAAATCTGAGAGTATTTTTGAGAATTTCAAACTTTGTTGTTTCTGCTGCCATTCTCCAACATGCTTGCTGCATACTCTCTGTGATTCATACCTGGTTGTGCTCTAAGTGAAAGCAAGGGTGCTCTGCTCCCAGATGTGAGAGTTATAGAAGGCTTTCTAATGAATATATTATATTCCTGGTAAGACACTGAATTGGACTGGGCAGGAAAAAGTAAATTGGCTGATGGGTTTCTGTGGGGTGTTTTCAGCTGTATTATTTTTAATGCTCCAGCTAGGTAGCAAAAAAACCCAAAAAACTGTGATCTTGCTGGTTATGCCAGAAAGACATTGTGTGCTTCATTTAACATTAAATTTATTAGATAAAATGCTAGTACTGAATCTTTATTCTGGTTATGAAGCAAATATTTGGTGTGTGAAGTGGCTGTCCTGTAGTATTTTTGGAAGAGGTCTCTTTCCTGTGTGTGATCAATGAGACAAACACCTTACAAGCCATATGATATCAATCTCTTTGCCAGTAGCTCCATCAACAGTGCAGGAAGGGAAGAAAAAATGTTGTAGGGACATATGTTTAAACTTGCTAAAACAGCGGTCTTTTTTTTCTCCTAATTTGGGTAGTATTATCTCCCTACCATTTTTCTTGGAGTTAGCTGACCTACTTTCAATGAATGAGTAATATATTCAAGTATATACCTTAGAGCTTTCAAAAACCCCCTAGATTGTCAGTTAATAGTTTGGTAAAATTGATAAGTTGTGAAAAAAATAAGATGAATTATGAAAACCTTGATTCACTTATTTCTGTAGGATTTATATGCTAGTCTGAGGAAATGTTTCTTGAAAGATAATGGTCCTTACGTAAAAAAATTCTTTGGGGAAAGAGGAAGACTTCATAGTCCTGGAAAATTTGAATTTAGTTGTGTTATAATAGATTAAAATGTGCCTTACAGGTGACTATAAAATGCTTTTGTCTTGCAGTTAAATATTTCATACAATGGAAAGTGCTGCAATAACTCTTCCAGGAGCTAGGGAGAATTACATGCTTTTGGTGAGATAGGATATCTTAGTGTAAAATAACACATTATCAAAACACTCTCATCTCATTTGAGACAAAGAAGAGCTCTCATAATCTGATTGAAGTGAGAATGAATTAGACAGAAGCAGAGATTAGTGTGTGTATGTATGCTAATATAAACTGATGCAGTGCACTTCATTTTTCTCTCACAGATTGTCATACTGAAGGGCAGAATATCCTTTTCACAGATGGAGAATATATTAATCAAATAGCAGCTTCTAGAGATGTAAGTTTTACAAATGATGGGTAAACTGTTTTCCTCTCAATTGGATTTTATTTTACAATATAACTTCCTTTTTGCTTCGTGTTTGGCTTTTTCTTCACTAACAAAACTAAGGAAGAAATCCATATAGCTAGAAGTAATGAGAAACTGGCATATATTTGCATAAAAAGCAGTATTTTGGTATTTATTCGCACAATTTGGATTTGTGATGGATTTTGTATTTTTTCAGATGAATTTTAAGAGCAACTCCATTGCTGTTTCAGGGAAAAAAAATTATACATCGAATAGTGTCTTTTTAACATGTTCCACAGGTTATTTGTGAGATGGAGCTCTTAGAACTTACGGATAATTTATTTTCTGGATTTAATTTCCTGTAATTGCTTTGGAACTTACTGGCATTTCAGCCAGTTTTATTAGAAGAGATAGGAAGTATACTACATTCCAGATGACTTTTGTGTGAAAATTGCCTGTTGGCCAAAACTGTGGAAGCTCAAAGAAGTGCTCCTACTAGGGACAAAACTGAAGTGATGGTTGTATGTTTCTTTTTTTAGCAGACAGTTACTATGTTTTTAGTCCGAGTGTGGTTTTTGCTAGTGAGAAATCTGTAAAATGGGGGGGGGGGGTGCAATGGGGTTGTCAAAAGATGCCAAATAACAGTAAGAAAACCAGGATTAATCCATTTCCCTCCTAACAGAGCAACTTGTTGTTTCTTTAACATGGTCAGATGAAGGTACTCTGCAGTTGTGATCAGAAAACTCTTCTAGGTAACGCTTTAGTCACCCTGCATGCAGAATTTTGGGTTCTGAATCTGGAGAAGTCGAGGGCTTAAAAGATAGTTGTAAATCGTTAGAAAAGCAAGATTTCTACAGCAGTTCACTACTTTTATAGTGTTCAAAGCATTTTCATAGAACTGAATATATGTTTAAGGTGCTAGATACTTCAGTCTGTCCTGATGGCCACTTTCTTCTTTTCTTCTCTGAAGTAAATGTTATGTTATAATAAATGTTACTTTATCAATGTGTCCTCTGACAGTTTTCTCAGAAATATAATGTTGATGCACTTAGGACTTCAAATGTAAATTAATGCATTTCTTAAATTAATGCACAGTATAAAGTGGATTTTTGTATTTATTGCAGGATGGCTTTGTAGTGCGAATCTTTGCCACGAGTACTGAGCCAGTATTGCAACAAGAACTGCAGCTCAAGCTAGCAAGAAAATGCTTGCATGCCTGCGGCATCTCACTGTTTGATCTGGAGAAAGATTTGCACATTATCAGTAAGTTCTCTTCTTTGAAGGCTAACAACAAGCCTGGTGATTCAAGTGATAGATCTGAAATATTGTGCTTCCCTTTGATGCTACTTATGTGCAGGAAGGTATAGCTCCATAATAAGCACATGGAGAGTGGTTTGAAAGCATTCAAGCATTATTTGACTCACAGTCAATCATATACCCATTTTGAACCACCTTTCTGTGTCTAGTACTATCCATGGTTAGTGTTTTCCTTCAGTTGTGTAATAAATATATAATTGTTTGAAGCTTGGACTTTGTGAAACATAGTTAAGCTGTGAAACTCCTTGCTGTGAGTCAAAGTTAACAAGTTACAAAGACCACTGACTGGATCAAAGGGAAAAATAATTACACCAAAAAAGATGTTTGCATCTGAATTTGAGGTGACGAATTGTTTAGTAGCTGTGAAGGTATTTTGAAAAAATATGACTTGGCCTTTGCTATGGGGTATTTTTGCTCTGTCAAGCCTGCTTTTGGCTCTGTCAGAACAAAAACATATTGGGCTACATGGACCGGCAAAGTTGGATCTGTAACTGGTCTGTGAAATTGCCTCGTTAAACTGTTCAGTTAACACAATCTTATTTGCACAGGTACAGGGTTTGATGAGGAATCAGCTGTCCTTGGTGCTGGGAGAGAGTTTGCACTGATGAAAACTGCTAGTGGAAAGGTACTGAAAATGTTCTGTAGTAAATAGCAAATTGCACCAATAGATTTCTGTGTTTTTTAAATTTAATCTTTATTTTCCATAATTTCTTTTTGCCTTTTCAGTATGTTAGAATGTATGTCTATGACTATATTAAAAATATTTTTCAGAGCCTGCTTTAAAATAGAAAAGGCAGATAGTTATTTAAAAGTATAAACAGGTAGTTGCAACCCCTGAGAAATCCATTACTTGAATTTATAGGAATTTCTACTGTCAGTTGCACAATTAAGGGCTTTGTTTTAAATTTGGAAAACAGAATTGCCTTCTGTCTACAAATGATGTGTTAGCACCTTTGCGACTCTTACCATCTTGTAACTTTCCACAGTCTGACCATAGTAATTTATTTAAATCCCATCCTGATTTCTTTTCTGATCCTTTAGAGAATTATTGATTTCCCTATGCAAATTTTTCAATTGATTTCTTTAAATCTATTCCTAATGATTTGATGTGATGGTTCTGCTCAGTGGACCCTTTTTTAGAGGCATTTGTGTATTCATGGAAATTTAGAAATATTACTCACAGACTCTTTACATTAGTTACTGTGTTTCTATTTCAGTGTGAAAGACTATTGCTATTTATCTTGTAGGAGCGTAGTCAATAATTTGCACATGTTCAAAATTGTATTGCTTGATTGGAATGAAAGCCTTGCTCTGCTGCTGTCAAAACAGTGAGATTGTTGAAAATATTAATTAATGAATTTTTTTAACAATAAATTTAATTGTATGTAACAGAATCTGATCGAGTAGAACTCTTCAGTATTGGAGGAGACAGATTAGCTTGATCTTTCAACTAGCAAAAATGTGTGTTTAATATAAAACTAACACATTTCATGGGTTTGATCAAAAGTTGTCTGTTAAGGTAGGAAATAGAATATATAAGGCAACACAAAATGACTTGAGGTGCCCCGTAGATTGACATACCGATTTTATAGGACAATAGAGTTGCATGGTTCTAAAGGAAGCTTTTTAGTTTGTGTCAGTAGTTTTATGTTTGTTCACATGAAAATATCTTATTCTGTTGTTTATGTACTCAGTGGCCACTGTGCATTTACTAAAAATGTTTTAAAAATGTATTGAAGCATATTAAAATGTGCAGTAATTTGTTATTTTAAATTGATTTTATTGTTATAAAACCATCTTGTTTTACACAGACCAAACATTTTTGTGATGTGTTTTAAGTGCTTAGTTTCCTCTAAGTAGTTTCTTCTGTTCTTTCTTGTGTGTTCAACTCATCTAGCCAAACAATTATATATGAAAACTCACTCAGTGGCTCAGTAGAAAGCACATTTCAAAACAAACAGAATCAAATCAGAATATTTCTCCCAGTTAAGTCAATAAGACAGACATTGAAATGGCATAAACAAAGTCAGGAAGAGTGCTGTGTAGTTTGAAATGAAATGATTTGAAATCAATGCAACTTTGTGAATTATGTAAGCTTGAAGTGCTGTGGCATAACTAAAACTGATAAACTTTTTCTCCCAGATTTATTATACTGGCAAATATCAGAGCCTTGGAATCAAACAAGGTGGCCCTTCAGCTGGCAAATGGGTCGAACTTCCAATCACAAAATCTCCAAAGATTATTCAGTTTTCTGTTGGACACGATGGCTCACATGCCTTACTTGTTGCTGAGGATGGAAGCATATTCTTCACAGGTTCTGCCAGTAAAGGAGAGGATGGTGAATCAAGTATGTATCATTGTTTGCTTGACCAGTGGTTAGTAAAAGCCTCTTAAACAGTTTTTAATTTGAAAAGTAGAGTTTCAGCATTTTCCAGGACCATGTAAGCTGGGCCATTTATGCTGGGGATTATACTGGCAACAAATCCTGACAACCAGTGCCAAAACATCTCTCAGCTACAGAATCCGGTGTCTGTTTTACCACAGTTTGGGTTGTGTGGTGGAAGTGCTGCTTTAGAGTTGTCCTGAGAAAAAACAGTTGTGAATTTGGTCAAGAGGCCATGCTGTCTGCCTGGGACTTTAAAAAACTGTGGAGCCAAACTTTTGCCTCTTTACTGTTGTTTTACTGAGCTTTGGAAATGGGTGTTTTGCTGGCTGGTGAAGAGGTGCCTTGGTGAGAACTTGTGGAAGCAGATCTATGCTTGATCGAGCAAAATTCTTCACATATTAGAGAACACGGATTAATTTGATCTTCAAACTAACAAATGCCTCATGAATATAAAATTAACACATTTCCTAGTCTTGGTTTCTGTAGTTATGTGTGTAGGTTGAAATAGACTTTGTAAGACAATTAAAGATAGCTTTAGGTGCCCTGAAGCTATGATCTGCTGTAGTATTAAATTAAATACCTCACTTTAGGAAACAGATGGTAGATGATGATGTGGTCAATTAATATTAATTGAAGTGTTTTGCAATACTTGAAGAATCATTTCTAAAGGGTACTGATCTAATCATGTCTTTGCTTGCCATTGAATTTTTTGAGAGGAGCCAGTATAAACTGATAAAAATTAGACCAGTGGATTGTGTGTATAGTTAGTTGATTGCTTTTTTCATTAGCAGTCTGAAAACTAATGATGATGTTTGTGATGGTTTGGGGTTTTTTTTGTAATTTCCTGTAATTTATTTCTTTATTTAAAGCTAAAAGCAGACGGCAATCAAAACCATATAAGCCTAAAAAAATAATTAAAATGGAAGGAAAGATTGTCATATCTACAGCGTGCAATAATGGAAGCAGTTCTGTAATTTCAAAAGATGGAGAACTCTACATGTTTGGAAAAGATGCCATTTACTCTGATAGTACAAGTAAGTTAATATTGGTATTTTAAATCATTTTTCAGCTGGAGTAATTGAAATGAGTAAGGAAGTTTTTAGCCCATGAAAATGTTGTGTGTTTCTTACTTTCCCAATGTATTTCTGACATTCTGTTGATTTGGACAAATATGATAAAAAGGTAGAAAAAGGCAGTTCCCTAAAGTTCTGTAAAAGAGTTTAGCATCAGTGGTGACAAATATAAAACTAATTGCTCCACTAAGGAGAAGAAAAAAAATTTATTTGTATGAATCTGACATGAGAAGACCACACAGGAAAAAGTCACAGGAATGAGATGTGCTTTGCTACGAGCAAAGACTGCTGGAAGCAAGTAGCTCATAAGGTAGCAGTTAATTTGCTGCATCACAGTTTAAAGTGAAATACTAATGAAGAAAACTCCAATGGCTTTAGAAATCTTTTTCAAAACAAGTGATTTGCAGCAGTTTTAGGTTTGCTCCTGGCTTTTCATTCTTTGCAGGACAAGTGGCCTAGGCCTTTCACTTTTTATTCTTGCTTTTTTTTATATCTCTGTTTTTCTCCCTTGCTGTACATTTTAAACTGTCACTATCCACTAGCAATTTTGTTATATCATTGAGTTTCCTTCTTGGGTAGAAAGTACAATTTGTCACTCCAGTGTTTTATGTCTTACAGGTTTAGTAACAGATTTGAAAGGCCATTTTGTGACTCAAGTAGCCATGGGCAAAGCTCACACCTGTGTGTTAATGAAGAATGGAGAAGTTTGGACATTTGGAGTAAACAATAAAGGACAGTGTGGACGAGACACAGGCTCTATGAGCCAGGGAGGAAAAGGTGTGGGACATTGATTTCCCCTCCCTCTTTTCTTTTGTGTGCTGGCAAATATCAGAAGTGAAAACAAAGCTAAAAAATTTTGTTATAAAATGTAATTCCAACACTAAAGCTAGAATACATGCAACATGCTTTAAAAAAGTCAAGCATGACAATGCACAGAGAGGTTTCAAAAAAAACACTCTGCTGGCTGAGTGGGCAAATCAGGCATTCCTAGTCATTCCTTCTAAAACCTGATCTGTGAGTGTCCTTTAGAGCTTCAGCAGTAAGCCGCTGTTCATAGACCTATAGAATAGTTTGAGGTGGAAGGGGATCTTTTAAAGATCATTGAGTCCAACCCCCTGGCAATGATCAGGGACATCTTCTCCTAGATCAGATTGCTCAGAGCCCCCTCCAGCCTGTCTTTACCTCTCTGGGTAACCAGAACCCTCTCTGCTGGCCTCAGAAAACAGCTGTTTCTTATTTCAATATTTTAATTAGGTTTTGGAGTTGAGAATATGGCAACAGCAATGGATGAAGACCTGGAAGAGGAACTGGATGAAAAAGATGAGAAGTCCATGATGTGTCCTCCCGGCATGCATAAATGGAAGCTGGAGCAGTGCATGGTGTGCACTGTGTGTGGAGATTGCACAGGCTATGGAGCCAGCTGTGTTAGTAGTGGGCGTCCTGATAGAGTACCTGGAGGGTAAGCAAATGTGTGGGAACGTGGGTGTACAGTGTGTTGGTTGGCTAAAGTACTTGGTGAATGGGAACTGAGTTGAAAGTTCCATCTAAAGTAACATTTTAGATAAATACATAGTTGTATGTGCTTTTAAAATCAGAAGTTTCTGTAAACAGATTGTGTTGGCTGATCATTTAGTTGGTAGATGATTTAGTTTAAAAACTTTTTTTTACTTTAGCATGTAGTTTTTTACTAGAAGCTGTTGGATATGAACACTGATATAATTTCTGTATCTTGATAGAGCTGGTGGCTCTGGATAACTTTTTCATCCTATGATGGAAGTTTTTATCTTGCTGTTCAAATTGCTTTTATCTGTTACTTCTTAATTAAGCTGCAGAGGGCCACTGCTTCACCATTACCCTTTCTCCTGCATTTTATATGTTCGTTGTTTCCTTTTTCATGTTTGCATGGGATGTACATTAAATAAAATGCAGAAAAGTTAATGCTGAGAAGTCAATTCAGTGGACTGTCAGTGTATGGTCCTGGCACCATGCAACAGCAGCTAGGATTTAAACTGGCTTACTTTCTCTTTATCTCAGGAAAACTTGTATGTCCACAAACAGAACAAATTGATAATCTATGAGTTATTTGCAAAGGCATCAGTAATGCACAAAAATAAAAGATAGTGATAAAGCAACTCTGTTTGCTGCAGGATCTGTGGCTGTGGCTCAGGTGAGTCAGGATGTGCTGTGTGTGGCTGCTGCAAGGCATGTGCTAGAGAACTGGATGGCCAGGAAGCAAGGCAAAGAGGAATCCTTGATGCTGTCAAAGAGATGATACCTTTAGATCTCTTGCTAGGTAAGTGATACAGAATTAGCAAAATAGCTTTTAGTTCTCATTCTTACTGCAGCTTTTTTTTCCCCTCAGTACTTTATTTACAGACTTTATTATTACAGGACAGTTTTAGTAGAATATTGTTAAAATGGTGCTTAAACAGTCAGATTTATTTATTGGTGTTTTATAGCAAAGTGGGATCATTCTGTTAAGTGACTGTTCAAAGCTTACCCTTACTGTAGTCACCTGTGCCACTTTGTTACCTGTGCAGTTGTGATACTAATGTTAATACGAAGTTGTTCTTGTCCTTTTTGATATCCTGAAAGTGTTTCTGTAATGTTTTTTATCAGGATTTAAGCATTCTTAAACTAAAATGTGGCTCATTCATGTAAAACCTTTAAAAAATGTAAACAAGTGTACACTTGGTTTAATAGTGCTGAAACTTTTTAGAGGAGAATAGAGATAGCCATGACTACATGTAACTAAATATATATATATATATATATGTATATGCCTAAGTACTACTCAGTGATGTTGGAATTGGCATATTCATGAAAACCAGAAAATGACGAGATAAAGCTTAGAACTCCTTCAAATTTACTCAAATCCCTTATTTTATTGTCAGGGCCATGTAAAGAGCCCTGTAAGCAGGTTTTCAGTTTTCATTTACTTGACTTATTTTAGGGTTTATTGCCACCATAACAGTTTTAAAGATAATTTTACGTATTTTATTTTCTTTATTTGCTAGCTGTCCCTGTTCCTGGAGTTAATATTGAAGAACACCTTCAGCTGCGACAAGACGAAAAGCGGCAACGTGTGATTAGGAGACATAGATTGGAAGAAGGAAGAGGTGAGTGACTTACTGAGAAGAGGCTTGAATAGCTTAAGAAACTTCTGAGTCTGTTTTCTAAGAATTAAAATAGTCTTCCTCCTGTGAGCCTGTAAAGTAATCAAACAAAATCAGATCCTAAGTAGGTAGTTATGTAGCATACTTTTAGAAAATTGGGGGAAGTGTGTATTTAACAAAGTCTGTCCGAATTTTAATGATGAAAAGGAGCATTTTCTATCACTTTCACAGGTCAGTTTTTGTTTTTTGCTGTTTCCTAGTTGAATAATTGTTTTTTAAAATGTAGATGCTAAAACATTTTTATATGAAGAGTTGAAAAGACTACAAGCCTGTCCTGTGCTATTAACTTATTATATGAATTATCTAATTACTATAATAAATTATTCCATTTCTGTTATATAACAGAAGGTAGAGTTTTCTTTTATAAAATTAACTTTTTTGTATTTGCATAACATAAGAATATTGACACAGACTGAAAAAAAAAACCAAAACAACACTGCAACATATCAAAATTCTTATGTTTTATCTACCTCATTGTTTTTCCACAGAAACATTGATCCAAATGGAAAATCCATTGATTTTCCACACAAACAACAGTGTACCTTAAGAACACCCTGTGTTCTATAATACCTCAGTGTCTTGTCAAATTAAATTTGACAAGTTTAGACTGGTATAAACTGTAATATTTTTGTAAAGTATGATGATGTGGTTGCTAAGAGGAATAACTTACTGGGATGTATGCGCTTTCAAGTTCCTATTGTGTTAGTAAATACCACTTTAAATCTTCTTTTATGAATTAGATACTGGTTTTACTTGAATACAAAATGTGCCTTGTAATCCAAATTATTTCCTAGACTGTGCCAATGAATCTTGTGATGCAAATTTGGTCTTTATTTCACTTGAATTAAGAAATTGCTGGTTTTAACCACAAATTAGAAGCAAAAGAAAGATTGTAGTTGCCTGTGCATATGGAAAAGGATGGAATATTTATTTTTCTTTGCATCTTTGTGTCTAATTTTAACTGTGAGGTGAGGAGAGGAAGTCTTTGTTCAGGTCATGTCAGAGCTGCTGCATGCTGCTGGCAAATATTGGGTGCAGCTAACAATTTTTTCTTGAATCCTGATTAAATGCCCAGGCATTATTAAAAGGTACTGCTGTTCAGCCTATCAGTAATGACAGAACTGGGAGGTGAGTTTCAGTTAAAAGAAAAAGAAGAGTGGCAGAGAGAAAACTTATATTTGCTTCTATTTCTGTGGTTAGAAGTAGAACCAGAGCAGCTTATCCCTTCTGTATGCCATCTGTCTCAAAAAGCAAAAAAAGATCAGTTGAACAGTATCAGAAATGTTCTGTTGTGGTTGGGTTTATAGATGTATGGGTGAAAGGAGGTTGTAGCCAGGTGGGGATTGGTCTCTGCTCGCAGGCAACCACTGACAGGACAGGAGGACACAGTCTCATGCTACACCAGGGGAGGTTGAGGCTGGACATTAAGAAGAAGTTTTTTCACAGACAGGGTGGTTGGGAATTGGAGGTGATGGAGTCACCATTCCTGAAGGTGTGAAGGGGAGGCTGGATATGGCACTTAGTACCATGGTCTAGGTGACATGGGGGTGTTTGATCGTAGGTTGGACTCGATGATCTCAAAGGTCTTTTCCAACCTGGTTGATCCTGTGATTCTGTAGAGGGTCTGTAGCTGAAAAGATATTGTTGGCCAGCTTATTGCACACATTTGTATTATATTCTCTATTTAAAAGCTCTGAAATCCTGTACCTGTGTGGTTGTGGGAGGTAGTGGGTATGCCAGTCCGGAAGAGTTGGAACCTGTTTTGGTTCAGAATGACTTGTTTTGATAAAGCTGGAAACAGTATTTCACACATACTTACAGATCTGGTTTTATATAATGAGGTATGCATATTTGATTCCACTAAAGATTGGGAGAGGGGTGTACGAGCACAAGTGCTGAAGTATACTGATTTTTAAGTGGACTAATTGTGCTTCTTTACCAAGATTTACTCCTGTTACAGTGACTTCTGATTTTAAAAATATGTTGTTGGGGTCCATTTGAATTAAGAGAAAAAGTGATGGTTATGTCTGCAGATACGACAATCCTTTAATTCCTTCACAAGATATGGGGTGGTCTCTTGTATTGAAGAAGATAAGAATGCTCATCTTTATTTGCATTTATCTGAAAATGCAAACTCTGAATTTAAATATTCTGGGTAGAAGTAGTTAATAGCTGCAATATCAATGACCTGGTTCACTGTTACAAGAAATTAATTAATTTCTCAAACATCATCCAAGTAGGCTGTCACTGTTGTAAGGGATCTGTATACATGTTGCACAGCAGCAGCACACTGAATAACTTAAGAAATTTTAAATGCTTATGCTGAAGATTTCTTTGGTTTTTACCTTGAAATGAGTCACAAATTACAGTTGTTGTGATGGAATTGTAACCAGTAGATAATTTTGTTTCAAATCAGTTATTCGTGTTTCTTTACTCAAGAAAGAAGTTCTGTTTTAGTGGAAAAAAAAAAACCAGATCCTTTAATTTAATAGTGAAAAAAAAGTGTTTCAGTTTGTGATAATCAACTATTAAAAAATAAGTCCCTTAATATTTGTTACATTTCTGTGCTCTTTTCTGTGCACAATAACTATGACAAGCAGTAAAGAGGGCTCAAAATCAATGCCATATTTTTGAGTTGGGTATATGACCCTCTGAGAAATAAAGCCAGCTGTATTCATCACAGCTTCTATGCTAAATCATAATATCCCTACTTAATTATTGATGGAATTATCTCAGCTCTTCACTGTCTCTGTTCTTCTGGTGAGAAGTAAAGGAGCTGATTTTCCATATGGTGAAGTGTTTGTGGTTTTCCAGACTAGTTTAGAACTTGATGAGAGTAGTGAGAGATTAATATGGAAATAGTTGCACTTTATTGTTTTCTGTGGCAATGAGGAAGTTTTGTACGTTAGAGTGTTCAGAACATGGTTAGATTATTTCTTCCTTTTGTATGAAACGAATGTTTTCATCATGGAGGTGTTCAATTATGCTGTAATGGATTACAGAAATCTGTGGGCCATTAATCTGTGTTACAATTAATGTAACATATCTATGACTAGCATTTTCTGAGGGAGCTATCTTGAAAACCATTTGTGAGACTCTTTCAGATTGATATTTGAAGTAATGGAATTTGGAATAGTCAAAGATTCCAATAGTTGAAGATTCAATTCTATTTGTTGTTTTTGGTTCTTTTTTCAAAAGGCATTGAGAATGTTAAAATAGCTTTTTAAACAATATTTAACTAATAAGCTAAAAAATACAGAAATGGTTCTCAATACAGTGATAAAATGGTCTCATGCTTCACTGGCATTTCACTACTGCTTCCTCAGCCTATGATGTGAAAACCTCTAGATGATCATTACTGAGATGCAGATTTGGTGCGTAATTAATCAGGCTTTAGCTTTTGATGCCCTTACAGAAAAAGAAAATTAATTTTCATCAGTCTTATTCTACTTGCAACAACAAAGAACCCACAGAAAATTGATTAATTTTAGTCCAAGCTGCTCTGTTTTGAGACAATACTATCTGAGGCTGCCTAGATTTGGGCATTTTTTTTCATTTTTCTGAAGTGTAACTGATTCAGTTAATTCAGTGATTAGTTTTACCATGGTAGGCTAAGTATTGTACAAATCTGTTTAACATCTGCACAAGCTGCTCTGAGCTTGGAATCAGTTTGTCTGTTCATTGCTGGACATATACCTGAATATACAGCAGAACTATCAATACAAATGCATTGTTACTTATTAAATAACAGTGCAGCTTCTTTTTATGGTTTTAGTTATTTTATATAAACTAGTTATAGTTTATTTTGATGCCTTCAGGATTACATTTGTTTCAAGTTCTTATTTAACAATATTATTTTATTTAACAATATATATGAAGTCATATTTCAGAAAGAAGAAGGGGTCAAAATTAAGATTATCATAAACCTTACCTCCATCTCTTTCTCATGTTACTCCCATAGCCTGCATGCTTGTTTTGGCTAGTATGCATCTCTTTTTCCCCTTTAAAAGGCCTTATTTTTTTTCTACACATGATTTGTACAATTTTGAAGTTGCTTTAAGACTGAATGAAGAGACAGGTATCCTGTCTTTATTTTCAGTGTTTTGAACAAAAGAAGCAAACTGCAATTAACCCTAGTGCCTGCACAATATGACATTCTCCATTAGTATTTTTGCCTTAATAATAAATTGCTAGTCATAGTCTGAAAAATATAGATTTAAAGAACATGTGTCATAACTATTATCCCTGCCTCATAAGAATTTTATGTTATTTCCTTTAAGGCTTTACAGGTGGGACAGTATTTCATTATAATGTTTTCCACTTTTAGTGGAAATCAAGTGAAACATTTGTCTTCAATTCCATTTCCTGAAATATTTTTCTTTAAAATTTGCAACCTGTTGACCTAATAGATAACAAGTTTCCTATGTTATTACTAAATTTCTTATTTTATTACTAAAGAAACCCAGATAAACAAAAAACCCTCTGCTTGGTCTTTCTAGAAGCCAAAAATAGGTTTTTACAACAGAGAGTATGATCCAACCTAGGACTTTGCTCTGCAACCTGAATTTATACTACTTTTCTGTATGTGTGTGTTATCATGTACTATTTTTCCAGGTAGCCTGCTTTGTTCAGTGCAGTAGTCAGCATTTGAGATAATTGATTTCAGTCTCCTATAATCACAGCTTGCTACGTAACATTTGTTTAGGGTGAGATACTAGAAGAAATCAAAGAATGTGTAATACAAAGTCAAACATTAAACTCTTTAAACTCTTGTGTCTAAGTGCTTAGATGACCAAGAATGTAAGTGCATATGGAATAAAATAATTGTATACATTTTTCAGTAGTTGTCTGCATTTTACAATAAATGCATTCTACTTGGAGAAAATCAAATTATTTTTGTGATTTAATATGTTTTTTTATGCTTTCAATTCCCTTCCAAAGAGTGCCCATTTTGAAAAGTCTGGACCAAGAAAGGAAGGCTAGTCTTGATATTTCAGCTAGCACTGTTCAGCATCTCAGCTTAGGAATGGAATAACATCTGTGAAGGGAGAGAGTGAATGTCATTTTATATCATATAGCGACTGATTTAAAATAGCTCTGTAGTCTACGAGTGACTCCTCTTCACTGTTTATCTCTGTCACTTGATCTTCTAAAGTAGAAACCAGTAATAGATCTGCATGGGGAATAACAATCTATCTTACAGGCTTCTGAAAGAGTTTTCCAAATAATACTCCTCAGGTGTTTTTTAACAAATTAAAGGAAGTATCTAATGCGTGGCTGGATTGTTCTACCAGAGTATTGATGGTACCTAAACTTTGCTCCATTTGTACAGGCAACCTCAGTTGGAAGCAGCAAGCAGATAGGTCTCCATGAATTGTTTTAGTGTTCTGTTGCCTGTGTTACTTTAGAGGAAGAGGGGGGTACTTTGCACTTTCCCAGCATATGGCCAAGGAGATTTTGAAATGTAGATTCTGATTCTGTTTTTATAGTTTCCTATTCTGTTTATGATCATGTTACAGATTGAGCATGCGCAAAAAGCTAAAAGGTAACAGATGTGTGTTACATGGATTTGGATACAAACTACTATGAAATGGAAATGTATTGCATTTAACTTTATTTTGATTAGAGTTCTTTACACAATGGTAAATGTAGAGTATATGGGAATATCCAGAAGCAAAGATGCATCCTGCATTGGATCAGAAGGTTAGATTGTTAATGAGTGTTGTGTTGATTAGGGGAGTGTGATTCAGATGAGTAGCTTGGAGACTGATGGCAGCTGTGTGCTGGTGCCATGCTGGAGCTGAGAGACTCTTGTGCTTACTTAACATCCTCTGTCTTACAGATCTCCTGTTGTTCTTTTGCTCACCCTGCTGTACTTCACTTCCTTCTGTCCTCCTGAAATTCTCTCCGTTATTTTTGCTCATAGCACTAAAATGCCAAAGGCTACCTTCAGGGCTGTGTCTCATTCCCTGCACTGTTTGTTGTGCAAACATTTTTTGGAACTTCAGAATGTTTGCCTAAGTTATCTAGAGATCATTCGGCCACCCACAAATATTTTAAATCTACACTCTTCAAGCCACACTCTTTGCAGTCCTTGCATCTCTTTTTGCAACTTTGCTAATCTGTGTTTCACTTTTTGTCGTGTTGTCCTAGCCATTCTCTGTTTCTTCAGATTTTAATTTCATTAGGAACTTTTCAGTAAGTCCTACTATTTTTGCCCTATTTTCTCATGTTCTTCATTCACCTTTCCTCTGTATCACTTGTCCTTCAGACACTTTTAGCTTTCATAATCTGCTTGTCATTCACCTCTACCCCTTTCTGCCTTTTCCTTGAGAGCCTCAGGATATTCCTCACTATATCCCCTCCCACTTGATAAGAAGCAGAATGTGGTGTAATTTTTTTGTGTAAGTCCAAAACTCTGGAAAGTAGAATATTAAACACAGCAAGTGTTTTGGTAGAAAATAATGTTTCCAAAAATGTATCTATTAAATGGAAGTTCTAAATCAGAGGAGACTGAAAAGGGGGAGCACAATAGCAAGATAACCAGAGGAAGAATCTGCAAAATGAAGGTAAATCGAAAGCAAATTATGATCCTTGATTAGGAGAAGGAGCTCTGATTTAATAAGAGGATCTGTTCTGGAGTAAAGAGAGTCCAAATAAATACGGTTGAACAAAAATAAAAATTCTCTGCTGTGTGCAGAAACAAACATGACTGAAGAAGTTCTGGGCCATTATATTATCTAACACGTCTGAACCTCTAAGCTAGGGGGATAGACAGTAGTGTATTTTTATAACATTTTTCATTTTGTTTTTTTAAGTCAATACTAAAATTTGGGAGCTTCTTTGTATGAAGAAAAGTTTCTTCATCTGAAGGTTCTAAAGCTACATAGATTTGGCCTAACTTCTACTTAAATGTCTGTCCATGCTGTTTAGTATTAGTGAAGGAGATGATGGTCTATGATGGTCTAAAGCTGATAGCAGAAAACCTGAGGCAGTGGGCCTTTATGAAAAGTTAACCTACATTGTCTTTTTAGTAAAGTTCAGCTAAGGAATGAAAGTATCAATGAAATTGAAGAAGGAGGAGGAATATTTGTATTCAAAGTTTTGCATAAACAGTTTATAACCCAACAGCTTGATTTGGGGTGCTTTTGTTTAATGTTCACCTGTGGAATTGAGTGTCACTTGGCAGAATTAATTGCTCCTGATTCATGGTGTCTCTTGATTGTGAGACTTCAAAAAGGACAAGAAATGTCCAAAAAAAATTACTTATGGTATGCTTTACATGTAAAACAGGAAAAATTAAGATTTAAGAAACAAATTGCTTCTCCATGACCTGCTTATATGCAGTGACGATTAAGCATAGTATATCACTGCCTAGGTCCAGATTTTTAGAAAGAAAGAACAATCTGGAAAAAATTTTAAACATGTGTATCATTGCTTTCTTTAAATCAAATCTTCACTTGAAGACCTTTCAATAGGTGGAAAAATATTTTAAAAATAAATGGATTTCAGAATTACTAAGTAGATAAGAAAAGTCATATTATTTGAATAGCTTTCCTCTTGAAACATGTAATGTTTTCTTTAGAAGTGATAACTGCACATCCTACATACAGTAATTGCAAACAAGTTTGTGGTGATGGTTTTTAAATTTAGCATTTATATTATGATCTTGTATATGATGTTGAATCAGTATTTTAAATGTTATATTGTAGGCTATAAAGCATGATTATTACTCTTTTTATCTTTTAAAGACAATAATGGGTATTTGCTGCCAAATTTTACTCTAGTGTGAGTATGTTGTATTTCCATTGCTTGCTGTACAGTTGCATACTTGGAAATTCAGGTGAAATTATCACTATGGGATATTTATTGGTTTTTTGCAGAAGCTATCAAGAAATGGCAACTTTCTTGTATTTTAAGGTTTTCTGAATTTAAGAAAGATTATAATTATTATTCTTTTTGTTTTTTCATTGCTTTTAATTTGAATTTTATTTAACGCACTGTTTCCATTTTGTGAGCTTTCCTATGCATGTGCAAAATGTTTCTCCTCAGGCCCCCTTGTAATTCCTGGTCCTATTTTTATGAACCATCGAGAACAGGCTCTAGCCAGAATCAGACTCTCTCCAGCACCGCTAAAGCATAAACGGGACAAGCACAAAGGTATTTGGTCTTCCTTATTGACTAGGGTGGAAATAAGCCCAGCCTCCCAGTCACTTCTTCCAGATGCTGCATCTGTCTTTTCAAAGAACTGCACAAAATGAGTTCTGCCTTTCTTCCTGTATCTTGTTACCTGAGGAGAAAGAAAATGCATTCAAATGTTGACCTTTCTTTAAAAGTGTAAATGTTCATTAGTCCGCATCATCTTTGTTTTTCTTTCCTTTTTTTTTTTTTCTCTGAGGTATGCATTGTCTTTCTGTGTCTTCTCTCATTTCTAATGCTGTCTCATTATTGAGGTTCTTTATTTTTACTGTAGGAAACGTCACATGTTAGTGACTTGAGACTGTTTCACTGCATTTGTGTTGGGGTTTTTATCCTTTGTGTTGTGTGTTTGGGTGATTATTTAAACATATCAGTTCCAGGCTTGTTAATTCTGGCATAAATATTTTCGTAGGTATATCATCTTTCAACAAGCCCTTTTTAGGAGGGAAATTTTTGAAATGATGTAAACATTACTTTTTGCTAACTTTGAATGGGGAGAATGCAAATCAAAATACAGGTTTTTCTCTGCAATATTCTTGAGTTAAATGTTTTTTACAGAGCATAAGTATGGAGGTGTCTTGATATTTCAGACATTTTTGTATGTCTGGCAAGCCAATTCATTGTATCTTCAATTCCTCAGTGTGTAATTTATTCAGATATAAATGGCTTACATGTTTCTTAGAAATTGGTAGTGTATTACTAAATATTTCAACTGAACTTACTGAAGTTGAGCTGTCTCAAATCTGATTGTAGTTTGTGTATGTATATTGATGTGTCTGTATATACATTATTTATATTTAAAAGATAAATAGGTAAAATGGAGGTTGCAGATCTGATCAGAGTAAGTAGGAAGCTCCTAAAAAGAATGAACCCAAAATGCTTTAACTATTTTCTAAAGGATAATATTAAAAGAATTAGTTGAATTAGTGGAAGTTACTGATGGTATTTGGCATGCATGCAAACAAACTGCATGTCAGTTTGAGGCCTTATGGGATAAAGTTTCAGTGTGTGGGGGTGATAGGCTTACTGAGTTAGGAACATGCTGGATTGTAAAATCATATGTTTATTTTAAGGAAATGAAAGCAAGATCTGATACTTTGAATCTGCATAACATTCAGTCTTTTTGGAAGGCATATTGTCTGTACTTTAAATCTTGATGGATTAAGTAGAAAAACGTATCATCATCCCATTGGAGAGTTTGCATGCTGAAAGAGAACATACTCCATCTAAGTGTTGTTACCTGAGTGACAATTTGCTGATGGCCATTATTCTTGAGCTGGATGCTGCTGCTAGTTGTACTGCAAATCTTGGACTCCTGCCTACATCTGTGCTTTTTTGGCATGCATTAGTTGTTGGAACTCTCTTCAGATCAAGTATCTCCTTACAAGAGGTATATTCATTAGTGTCAGCTTGAGGCTTATTTGCCTCTTGTAGTTGTAAGAAAAGTGTAAAGGTCTGTGTTGTGCTGGAAGAATTTTGTTAGATATGCCCTGTAGAACTGAACATTTATTTTTATTCAAGGAAGGCTATATGCAAGAAAATACTCAGTTTATTTTAGTTCTTTGTGTCTTAGGTTAAACAGATAAGGAGATGTTCAAGCAAACTTTGAGACCCTTCTCTGCCTCAGAAGAATGCCTTTAAAAAGACAGCCATAAATTCCTCTAGGAACTAGAAATACTCCTTAACATCTCAAAGAGATTCCAAGGGAAAAAGCAAAACTGGTGAAGTGGGTTGTTGTTGAAGTAACGGGCAAAGTAGGAGTTGTGAAAAAGATAATGTACATTCCTTGTCTTAGAAGGCATGACTCTTTTCTATAGGCAGAATATGAAAGCAATAATAGAGATAAAAGGATATTATCAGATTGAAATCAGCAGTTTCTTTTATTTTTGAACATGATGCTTTCCAAACTGTCTTCTTTCCTTCAGATGTTTCTGCTATAGTAGTCTTCACACTAACCAGACCTTCAAGATCCTTGGGCAAGGAACATTTAGTTTGGCTGGTAGTACTGATAAGACCAGTTCTAAACTTGCTGGTACCTACCTGTTCCACTTTCCTGCTTGCAGCTGCAGAACTTCTTGATAATGATAGTTAAACTTGAATGTGGATAGCTTCTTCAGGACTTCTTCAGACCATGATGGTCTAATATTAAAAGTGTATTTGATATGTACTTGTACATATTGTCAAATCATGGAGTCATGGAAGGGTTTGGGTTGGAAGGGAACCTTAACGATCATCCAGTCCCAACCCCCTGATGTGGGTAAGGACACCTTCCACTAGATCAGGTTGCTCAAAGCCCTGTCTAACCTGTCCTAGAACACTTCTGGGGGTGGGGCATCCTTGATTTCTCTGGGCAACCTGTTCCAGTGCTTTACCACCCTCAGTGTAAAGAATTTTTTCATAATAATCTACCTGTTTTTCACTTATGGAATTCCTCTATTTGACTGTTCAGTTGAAAAACTCCTTCAACCTCATTTAAACAATCGGGTTTTAGAAATCTTGCCATTGTCATTTACTTCTTTCACCTTTATAGGTTCTGCATGTCAGATCCTTGTTATGGCAAAACCCTGCATAATTAAGTATAGTCTTCCTTATCTGTCTTCTGTATCTTTCACAATTATAAATAGAATGGTTTATATATGACTTTTTTGGTATTCATGGAGTAGTTTGGCACTAAGAAGAAAAATGAGCTTATGCTTCATCCTCATTCTTTAATGAGGTAGTGAGTTTCCAGTCTACATCTCCAATCCCTGTGGATTCCTATAAATGAGGATCTAAATAAAAAAGATTAATGAAAGTCTGTAAAACTTTCTCAACTGCAGAAATGAACTGAGTAGAAATAAAAACAAACAAAGTAAGCTTCTTCAGTCAGCTAAGATTCAGAAGTTTGAATGCCACCTTTTTCCTGTATTTGAAGTAGTGGTAAATGTTCGAAGGAATGTGAAACAAATACCCTCAAAAGGGCAAACAGTAGATGAAGCTGAACCTGCATGTATGGAACAAGATGTAGTTCAGCCATTTTGAAAATGCTAAGACAAAATTACCAGATGTTCAAGAAAGCTTACTTGGAATTTGCTTTTTAAATGTTTAGCTGTCTAAGATACCATGTAAAGGGCAGAGTAGTTTGAAGCACTCATTGGAGTGAGACAGCTGACAGTGAAAAACCTACATCTAAGCTGAGTTTATAGTTAGAATGTGAGTTTGTTATCACTTTAGTGTGTGTGTTACACACATCTGGCTCTGCATATCATATTTCACCTATAAGCTCAAGTAAGTTCTGTAGCAACCTCTCAAGCATCCAACAGACTTATTTTTTGTGCTGCCCTCATAGGATGGATGATTTTCACAACCAGAGAATATTCCTTTTCCTGCTGAACTGTAGCTATAAAATTGATTACAGGTATTTCAGCTGCAGCCTATGGTAGACAGCCAAGAAGCTGCAGGCACAGGCTGATGAGTTAAAGTAATGTTATATATGAAGTCAGTAAATTACGTATTAGAACACCCTCTGAGGGTTGGACATCACAGAGATTAACCAGTAACTTGACCAATATGCTTTATTTGGGTGATTGCTCTTGAACAGAACAAAGATCTGTTGACATATGGTATGGTCCAAAGAGACAGTTACTGTAAGAATTTTTAATGTACAGTCATATTCCATTAAAGCTTTTCATCTCTGGGGAGAAGACATGTATTTAACATCTTCAGAAGTTCTTTTTCTCTCCTGCAAAGATGAATGATAAGTGAGAAATGGAATATCACCACCCTTACTGCTGAGGAACACTAACAAAGTGATTTTCCTCTGGTGTGGGTCAAGCAAGGGTAAATGTGTCATTCTGTAACAATGTTGGGTTCAGGTTTTTTTGCTAGAAGTCTCATTTTAAGCTGATTACTCCACTTGCTCTTAGGACTGAATGAATTTTTTCTTCATTCCTGGAAAGCAGTGGGTTTTTGTGGCAGCAACATCAGCCAAGAGGACTTCTAAGCATGTTTTAATGGAGGAGGAAAATTGTCTTCAATAGTTCAGGATTTTTCTGAGGAAAATGGAGTGGTAGTGGGGATTGGTTGGTTGTATTTGCAGTTCTCTCTTTCCTTCCCCAGCTTCATGAGATCTCAGAGGTGAAAAACCCATCATTGTGAAGTTGTTCCTGGAGCCCACCCCTCAGTGTTGACAGCAGGAAGCACTTCACAGCTTTTCCTTGGTGCTTTCTTTTCTCTCAGAGAGATGAAGTCAAAGTTTATGTTCAGTGGTACTCCAGTAGTAGGATAACACTGGAGGTACTAACTTGCTCTGCTTAAAGGTCCTGTGCATCCAACAGGAGTCTCTGCTTCAGTGGCTTTTTATGCTTTCCTTGCAGGAACAGTTATTTTGATATTACGTTTAATGAAATGAAGAAGTGCACAGTTGTTTGAAGAAAAACTAATGTATCTCCCTAGTTAAGAGTTGTTCCTTGAAATGTGCAAATAAGCTTTCAGCATCCACCTTTAGCTCACATCTTTTAAAAAACCTTTGACTGTTTGAAAGTAATGGAAGGAAAGGGGTTGACCCAGTTTATTTGCAGCCTTATCTCTAAGTGTAAGTTCTCCTAACCAGTGCTGCTGGAAAAACATGATATGTATTGGTCATGTAATGGAGTAACAGATAAACAGTGTAGTCCTGAAGTATTGCTCTAAAAGTAAGGAGTGATATTCTATTTGGCTTAGAATATTTTGGTCAAAAGACTTTTTTTCCTACACAAGACTAGCTGTTTTGGTTGCAAGGTTTGTGTACATAACCACACGTAAACTATCAAATGCTTATCAAGTTTTGAAGATCCAAACAATTCAAAACTCATAAGAGAATTATTAACCATGCAAAGAAGGCGGAGAGGAATTCCATTTTCAGTTAAAAAGTTTCATATTTGAGTAAAGTAAGATATGAATGAAAGAGTTGTTTCTATTCCTCCATTCTTACAGCCTTCGGGGAGTTAGCTTTGGAAATTGAAAACACCAACTTTGTAAAACTTTATCCTTTAAAATAAATTTGTTTCTCAGATAAGTAATTGCAAAACTTGTTTCATGCACTTGTCTCCACATCTCACACACTAATACTTAGTGTTTCCTTCAGGGAAGTACAGTAGGATGCTTCATTTACAACTTTGGAGAAAATGGGGATATATCTAGAACCAAGTTTTATTTAAAGGTAGTATCGCATATTTATCAGCTGAGAAAACAGCAGTGCTCAACTTTTTATTAGTAGTTTTTGAAGCTGTTTAGAAGCAGGATGTTTTTCTTACAGTGAGGCAGAAGATGCACATGTGCCTCTTTAAGTTTCTGGAGATCATTTGATAGGCTGCTGTTACATGACCAGAAGGCACCCTCTGCTACATTTTGCTAATGTGGCTGCATAGGTGCTGTGGTTGCTGTGTGCCCAGGGTGTTTCACTGGAGGTGCATGCAGCTGTGACACATTCTTACTGGGCATGTATTCCTGGCAGATGATTATTCAAGTGCATTTACACTTTGAGAGAGCTCATGTTTTTCATTATTCAGCAGTGTCTGAGGGAGGAGACTGGGACCACGGGTAGACTTCCAGAATAATCAACTGTTTTTCTGCTCCTGTCTGAAAAACTTCTATGAAATGTGGGAGCAGTAAGTAGACTGCTTCCTGAATTAATAATTCTGGTGGCAATATCAGCTGCTAGGACCACCTCCTGATTACTTTGGCACGTAAAGTTTTATGCAAAAGTAGGCACAAAAAGTTCAAAGGTACTGTATTTGAGGTAGTCAGACTTAAATACTGTGTGCTGCTCAAGGCAGAATTACAGGACTAGGAGGAAAACTGTAATTTTGAGGGGGTTGTTGTTAAATGATGATTTTGTCTCCTTATATTGCTTTCGTTGTTAATAGCAAAAAAAAGGCTGCATGCAGATGTTCAGAGACATTTCTTTTAATTTGTGTGCAGTCTGGTAGTACACAACCTCAAAAATCCCATGGCAATTCTGAGAGACCGGGTTTTTTTCACCAGGTCTCCATTTCACACTTAATCCAGCATGTAGTGTATGTTTCAAAGGTATTCTTTACATATGCTTTTAAACCTAATTCCTCAAAAGCATTAGTACCTATACACATTGTTCCTTTACAGATGTGAGCTACATGCAGATTTGTGTAATTTCTATACTCCTTATATACTAAAGAAAATAGCTTTTTTCTTAGAACAGTAAGATTTTTTTAAAACTGGTATCTAATGAATGTGTGAAATGACTTTAATGTATCAGCAGTTTCTCTGCAAAAAAAGGAAAAATTTGAGCAATATGTATAAAAGCAAATTATATTTAAGAAATTTTCTAAGTCTGAAATGGCTGTGCTTCACACAGGCAGTAATGAAGTCTTGAAGTTCAGACTTCCACTGATTCTTTTTTAGGAAAACGTGTAGAAATTCTAAGTATAGAACCAAACTAACAGCTTGAATTCTTTGAGCAGCAGTTGTTTCTCTGTGTCAATTTTGTTAATAAAGCAGTACTCAGAATTATCACAGAGAGAACGTGCAGTCTTCTATGTGCAGTTATTTCATGCTTCATGTATTTCTGTAATTACTATATGTTAGAGTGTGACTAAAGTTTAAGAGATTATGGAAACAATCTGATTTCTGGAGAAGATGGTAGCTTGCAAGAAAGAACACATTGTACTTCAGTGCTTTTGTCCAGGGTGGAGGCAGTTTGACTTTAGGAACCAATAATGTGCTTCATACTTTGTAAATACATATATGCTTACTAAAGGAAATCACAGAAATTATGTCTAAAAATGCATGGAAGCAGACAGCAAACAGACATGCTCATGGTGGTTTTTCTGCATTGTTAGAAATGAGCTGTGTCAGTAATTGTCAGCTATTTAAAATGGACTCTGTGGCTGAGTTGGAGTCAAGTAAACTCCTTAAGGAGTAGTAATTGGAAAACGTAGAGTAGGCTATGCCTACTGAGTTTAACTACAGTGCTGCCTATTTAATAATGCTACCTGAACGAAGAATAAAAGTGATGGCTATTAAGCAAAGCCTCTGAAGTTTGTATTTTCTGTTCTGCTGGTTCTTTTTGTCTTCTCTTTGGGAAGTTTCTGCTTTAGAGGATATTTTCCAATGTGTACCTTTATAGTACTTTTTTTAAAAATAGAGTTTCTGTTGTCTTCCACATCTGCTTTGATGCCACATTTTGACCTGTCCCTTTTGCTGCTCTGCGAGTTCTGTCTTCTACCTTACAAGTGGTGGAGTGGGGAGTTATTTACTATTTGTGTTCTATTCATTCTTCTAATATAACTTCATTAGAATGCATAGGATATCATTGTAAGTTTTGTTCATAGATGGAAGTGGAGAAAGGGGTGAGAAGGATGCCAGCAAAATCACAACGTATCCACCAGGGGCTGTCCGCTTTGACTGTGAACTGAGAGCTGTACAAGTCAGTTGTGGATTTCACCACTCAGGTAAAAACAAATAAATTAATGTTAATTATAATACAGATTTTTTTTTTAGTGTTTCATATGTGTTTTCGCTGCTTGTGTTCAATTTTTAATATGGATGTATGCAGGAGTATTAAAAGTTGAAAATGTAGCAGGGTCACTTTGTAGCCTACCACACTGTCATAGAAACATAGAATATCTTCAGTTAAAAGGGACCTACAGGATCACAGAGCCCAACTCCTGGCCCTGCACAGGACCATCTTGAAGAATCATACCATGTGCCTGGGAGTATTGTCCAAACACTTCCTGAACTCTGTCAGGCTTCTGTGACCACTTCCCTGGGGAGCTTATTGCAGTGTCCAGCTACTGTCTGGTGAAGAACCTTTTCTTCATCTCCAGCCCAAACCTCTCCTGACACATTTCATGCAATTTCATTGCATGCCCTAAAGTAAGATCACCACGCAAATTCCCATGTCACCTTCCGGATTCCAGCAATGAAAGGCAACTGACAGTCCTGCAATTAAAGGACTATAAATACCATATATTGAGTTACATCAGAACTTGTAAGCAATGTTGGAGTCAGTTTAAAACATCTACATGGCAGAGCTCTACTCCTGCATAGAGGTGCTACTTGTGATGGGTTGTGGAATCTGGTCTGGATCTTACGAATCATTAACTGCTACTCAGAAGTGTAACCAGCACTGGTGCAGTGCCATGTGTTTACATCAGAAAAATATTTTGTTGTTTTTCAGTGGTTTTGATGGAGAATGGTGATGTTTACACATTTGGATATGGGCAGCATGGTCAACTTGGACATGGTGATGTTAATTCCAGGTAAGCTGGTAATCAAAGGATGTGATTGTGTATTACTGTACTGCAGCATAAGAAGTGGCAAAATTTCTGATTCTCTGTAGCTGGCAGGTGTGAAAATTCAAATATAGACCAAATAAAGTTAAAAAACTCTTGTTCTGCACTTACTCCCCATAACTCCCTGAATATAGATACAGTAACAGTACTCTTGCACTGTATAAGTAATCAGTTTAATTCATGAAAGCTTCTGTGCATAGTTGTTAGCATTGCTTTGATAGTAGTTTGAAAGACTTCTGTCTCTTCAATTCTCCCTGCATATATGAGAATTACATTGAAGTCTCATTAAGAGTTCATTATTTCTGTGAAATACTACAAATGCAATAATTTCAAATTCAAATAGTATGATACTGTAAACCTCTATCTGTTAAATCTGTTAAAGTAGTAAGAGTTCACAGAATATTCACAGAATCACAGACTATTCTGAGTTGGCGGAGACCCACAAGGATCATCGAGTTCCGCTCTTAAGTGAATGACCTGTATGTAGATCAAACACACAGCCTTGGTGTTTCTAGCACTGTGCTCTGACCAGCTGAGCTAATCTTAATTCAGTTATGAGAAAGCCTCTTTTTTCTCATCAAGTATCTCCGAAATAAAGTCCCTAAGCTTTGGTCTCAATTGCATTTTGTAGTTACTTGTTTTGGGTGTTGGCAGAAGAGTGATGTGTGCTTTCTCTGTGGTCAATGGAAATAGAGAGCATGGAGAGCTATTTGACTAACCAGCCACTGCTTGCATGCTTTAGGTATGCTTAGTAGCTCTGTAAACTTCATCTCCATTGGCTGCAGTGAGAGCAGAGGTCATTAAATTTAGATGTCTTTAAGGTGAAGCTCTCAATCTCACCCTTTGTTTCTCACGCTTCGAGTCTCTTCTGTTCATTAAAGTAAATTTAAAAAGTCCTGCTATAAAATGAACTGTGTTTCAGGTCTTGGGCATGAACATATGCCATATAATGGACACAGTGGGGGTTTCTGTGATAGGAATCTTTGAGACTTTGTGTGTGTCCAGTAATGTTCAGTATCCTTACATAAAAGGCATACAGGGCAGAGCATCCATGACCTGTCTTCAGTTCTCTCATTTCTCTTGTAGCAGTTAGGTGAAAATTACTGAACATCTATCCTCCTAATCTCTTTGGAGACTTCAAAACTCTTTTGTCAAGTTCCTGAAGAAATCTTCATCTTCTTAAAACTTTCATTGGATTCACTAAGCCAAAGGGGGAGAGAGAAGAAATAAAGTATACTGGAAATGTTGCCTTGTATTGGCTGATGTGCCTGACGGTAGTCTCTGAAATGTTACTCCTGCTCAGTTTGTGTTAGAATGGTGAATACAGTCTGTGTTTCTGTCATATCACAGACAATTACTTTGTTTTTCCTTCCTGGAAATTCTTGGTATTTGTTCCAAGGAACAGTGGCTTAAACTAGTAATTCAAGTTGCTCTTAGAATAAGACCAGTTTCTGTTTTAAGACTGACGAGGTACACCCAGCAGTGTCATTGGTACTGGTAACTTACTGTCACCGATTCCAACTTTGATGAAATCACTTAGCATTTCAGAAGGCTTTGAAGCTGTCTGCTGTATTTGTCAGTATTTCAGGTGGTAAACCCTACATCTGTTGCTTATTTAGTAGAAACTGAATGAAGACCAAATGTAGCTCTAAGTGAGATCCTAGAGGAGAATGCAAAAAATCTTGTGCGGAAGGATAGTGCTTGACCTGATGTAGAAGCTGAGGAAGGAAGTACAAGTGACTTGGCACAGACCATTGTATCATTCTACATCAGACCCTAGAAAGTGTCTGAAAAAAGCCTTGAAGAAATTTGGAGTGTGTCCTATGCATGAAAACTGGCTATAGTACTATATTGCAATTTAGCACCATCATTCAAATTATAATTTCTTCATTGATGTACTTCTTTTTCCAGCTTTAAGTAGAGATCTCTCCTCTGTCCTCACAGTAAGGGATTCAGAGAAGGAAACAGGGAATCCTTATGCAGAGTTCCACCTCAGTTGGGACGCAGTGGTGCTCAGATGGCCAGCTCCTGCCAGGTCAGTGGTCTGTCAGTCATGCAGTGTGTCACATTGCCTGTATTGACCTCAGGAAGAGCATCATCTTCTGAATCCAGGAACTGATACTCTACTGTGTTTCTGGGAGAGAGAGAGAGAAGAGAGAGGAGAAAAAAAAAATGTAGGCATCCTTTCAGAGACTTTTGTCTTGCAGTGTAAAGATTTAGTAGTGAGACTGTATTTTTAAAGGCCTTGAAAATGTTCAAGTATTTTGAATTCTGAACACCTGTTCAGACATGCCTGGGCATTCTGGACTCATCTGTAGCATATTGTAAACAAATGCTTCCTTTACTTCAGTAGGAATGAGGTAGATTGCCCTATCAGTAAGCTGGAACCATAAAATTAGTCTGTGTAGGCTTTTTGTTGTAAAGTCCACAATGTCAGATGTTGATGAGCTGTTCACTACATGAAAGATTTGTCAGTCTATGCTTATATTTTCATCAAATTAGGTACTGGTGAATAGAAACACAGTGGAAGCAAGAAATGCTTTGCAGTATCTAGTCTTGGTAAAAAATAGCATGTTTTGTGCACAGGTAAGCAAAGGCCTGTTTGTTGCTGATGCTTCTCTCAAGAAGCTGGAACTTAAATACCCAGGATCTTTCAGTTATCGTTCAAAATTTGTCCGCATTTTTTTTGTACTAACTCTTGACTTCAGCAGTTCAGTAGGAAGCACATAACCTGACAATCAAGCTCCAGAAATGGAATGTCTGAAGTGATACAGTCGTACTAGGATTTTACTTCCAGAGGTTCAACAATAACATAAACCAAAACTGATCAGACCTTCCATAGATGATCAGCTGTGTTCCACTTGAAGATAAATAACAGACTATATCCTATTAATAATGTGGGGAGAAAATATTCCATCATCTGTTTGTTAGGACCGTGTTTCTAGGTGTATTTTCTTATTATTTTACTCCAGTGGTGGAGTGCAGGGCATATTTACATCTCTTCACCAAATTTCCTCTAAAATGGAGTCACCGCTAAAATGTAAAAATCTTCATTTTCTCTGTAATGAATTTGTCCCACTCTGCTTGCAATGGACAGCAGTTGCTACTGATTTCCTTTTACCCACTATGCAGCAGTAGCTCTCAGTGAACCTGTGTTTACAGCACCATGGTCAGCTGCCCCAAGTGACACATTTTGGGACATGGCAGGCAGCTGTTTGCCTGCCTGAGTACCATGGACAGCGATTGTTCGAACAGGTTGTGCATGATGAATTTTCAAAGACTACAACTACTCTCAGAAATGCTTACCCTTTGGGATGCAAGAGGGTTTCCATGTGGACAGCCAGAATGTATCTAAACCTTCTTCAGGATCCTGAGTTAGCTGATTCATGTACATCTGCTCAATTATTCAACAATTGTTTTGTTTTCCTAAGGGATATCGGGTTACTTTGTCTATAGATGAGGTTGGTTTTTTGTGATTGACCAAACATTCTGAGACTTTAACACCAGTGTGTCTTTCCACTCCATCCCAGAAGACTAGTCCTTGTTCTCTTTGATTCAAGTGGAGAAACCTTGGTTATTAAGACTTTGCCAAGTCTCTCAGACTCTTCAGTGTCTATATTGAGCTTTACTGTGTTGTGTTTCAGAGGGATACGGAAATACTCAATAGTATCACAATATTTTAATTCCATGGGCACTAGTCAAGCTGACTTGCTGTATTTTTTGAAGTCCCTCTTCCTTTTATGAAGTGAAAACTAGTTTTCTGCAATTCTTGTTTATTCTGTGTTGTAGTTAAGTATCTTAGATTTTTTCTGTTCATTTCTAAATGAACTGAGAGACTGTAGTTAGCCATTCCGAAAGCTGGGTGATTTTAATGAAAAAGCTATTGAAGAGAATGATGTATTTCATCTCCCTGCATTAGGTGCTTATTAGATTTTGTTCTGCTGTTGCCAAGAGACTATCAAACACAGCATTCATGCAACATTGTTGATAGATTCAATTGGAAAAACAGAAAGATAAATAGTTATTGTGGTAAATAGCATAGTTTTTAAGTATTAAAAAGGATGAAATATTCACTACATTTTAAAATAAACATATGATTGATAATTCCATGCCTGCAGCTATCACACTTTTTAAGGAAGAGGGAAAAAAAACCTTATGATAAAAATACTTCCATTAGCAGGAATGCTTTTGGATTAGTTACTAGTTACATTTTATTTATGTTTTGATGCCTTTTTGAGTTTCCTTAAAGGTAATGAGAGACAAATGTAAAGTTTTTGTTTTAATAACTTCATCATTAATGCTGCTAAACTTTGCTCTGTGTATAATCGTAGTGATGTCCAAATCCATGTGCCTATAGACCAAGAGAAGCGGCTAAATTTGAGTGTCATGTTGTATATCCTCTTTTATTCTGCCCTTCAGTCCCTCCATCTCCATTAGTCACACTGAAAGCTACATGCACTAAAGAATAATTTTTCTATGTACCTGTGTTCCTCCTTCTTCAGGTCATCAACCTATCTTCATGCTACATTCCTCTGTTCCACATTTTCATATGTTCACATCTTCCCATCTATCCTTTTTCTGCTCAACATGTGATGCTTCACCTTCCTCATACTTTCTTGACTTCCATTTTACCTGCAGGTCAGCCAAAATCAGAGCTTTGAGATGAACCATCTTTTTGCACATCAGCTGCTAAACAATCACTAGGTAACTGTGGGGCTCACCTTTTTTTATTCCAGTATAAAACAACCTGTTCTTATTTTAGATTAGCCTAGTTTTGAAAAGCTGTGTTTGAGAGTAAGTTCAAATAGTGCGGTTATCCTCTGTATAGCTCTGAGCCCAGTTTCCAGACATAAAATTATGCGGGTATAACTTGTTCTTCAAATTCACAGTCTTTTTAGCTCCTCGGGAAATTTGAAGTGGAGGTAGACATTCATTATGGTATTCAAAGTCTTGTAGGTTTCTGTTCTCTTTGTTGGGGTTGAAATAAAAGTTTTAGTCTCTCGTACTACTTTTTATCTTTTCGATTCTAAGTCATCAGTTCAAGTTTTCTTTCTTTGCATCTTGAGCACCCTGTTGTTTTTTTCCCTTCATTTTTACTGAAAGGGAAAGTTTATTTTCTTATGTCTCTCTCTGTTTGGGAGACAAATGGATTAGACCTTTTCATATCTTTCTGGAAGATAGTTTGGAGAGGTCTATTCTTTTTTGAGTCTGAGTTTGATGGTGGAGGAGCTGATGGAGAGGAGTAAATCTTTATTTCTTTCAAAATTCACTAGACAGTGATCTTGGGAGAGCTGTAGCAGTATTGCTTCTAGTAACTGTACTAGAGTATCAGCCATATAAGGCTTTGATTGCTACCAGGGGTTTTTTAAGTGCTTAAGTAGAATTCTCACAACATATTTTACTACTGCATTTCATTGCAATACATTTTGTATTCATACAAAAGTATGTACGTGTATATGTTATTGTATCTGCACAACTGTAATTCTGCAATTATATATTAATTTCATAATTCTTACTCTATGCTAACTTCTGATTTTAACTGAAGAGAAGGTCCTCAATGTGTTTCCCTGTAACAGAAGGGCATAAATTTAACTATCTGGTGCAGTCTTTCAAACCTCTATTAGTTTAATATGTAAGATGTGTCTTGGCTCTGATTTTCTATAGTATGTGAGTCTAGGCAATATATTTCACAGTGATTGAAATACTTTAATACTAATGTATGCTTTAAATGCTGCATGGCCATATATTGATATCGAATTAATTTATTTTTCTGTAGGGGATGTCCCACCTTGGTGCAAGCATTACCAGGTCCGAGTACACAAGTTACTGCTGGGAGCAACCATACAGCTATTCTCTTAATGGATGGTCAGGTTTTCACATTTGGAAGCTTCTCAGTAAGGAAATGTTATTTGCTTATGGGAATAAGCTTGTCGTTAATGTGCTGATCAGAGACCTTTCAAGACTGCTTGTACTTGCACTTACAGAACTGTGCATGACTTCTGCGTGTTTTTGTGCCTCTTATGTTTTAAAATGTAGCCTTTAATATTGTCCTAGCATAATGCTAGGAATTCTTTGGGTTTTTATATATTTTAATGAAGATGGGGATTTAAAACAGTATTATTTCGTAAGGTGCACCAGTTTTCTCAAACTCATACTTTTTTAAGCTTGGATCTAAGTAAATGTTGCCTATTCTATTACCTGTCTCCATTTGAAAAAAAGTGTCCTGATTTCTTTCAAAGAAACTGCAGTGAGATGTAGAAGTTCTGCTTACACTTGAGGAGAGGGATTATTGCTCAGTATAAAACAGCACGACTCCTGTAGTCTTCTTTCGTATCCACATGGTGTATATTTTCCTATGTCCATGTGCAATCCGTTCTAATGTTCACTAAATAAGCATTTAAACGTTGTTTACTTCCTTTTGTGCCTCCCTGTGTTTACAAATGTGCCCCTCATAGAGCTCTTTGCAGAGGCATCTGTTTGCACGTTCCCTTTAATGTTTTTATTGGGGTCTTTTTTGCAAAAGCTAGTTTGTAGCTGTTGAGCTATTTTTACATGCTTTAAAAACTCTGTGCTGCCAAGCACAACAGAAGAGAAATTTCACCTTCTGAAATCTTTTTACAAAAAAAAAAAAAAAATTGAAAAGGGAAAAAAAAAGAAAAAAGAAAACATTTAAAAAGTGAAGGCTGAAATTTTGGAAGCAGGAGGTAATATTTTGACTTAAAAATGAGTAATATTTTATGGATTTTCAGACTTTAAGCAAGAGTTTTGGTGTCTCTGTTCCTGTCAAAACTAAAATGGACATGTAAAGGTTTAAACTTTGTTGTCTTGCAGTGAAACTTGGCCTCTGAAAAACCAAGTTCACTCTGAGAAATGGGGTTGAAAAGCTTGTCAGTTGACCGATGGTTTTTCCCCTTTTTCTAAAAGAAAAAATAAGTTTAGACCATATTTAGACCACTTGATTTTTGTATCTGGTTTTAATATTGTAGTACTAGAAAGCTTGCTGAAAGCTTCATAAAGTCAAAATCAAAACAAAGCATGTTACTTGAGAATGTCTTCACTAGGTTTACTTACTTACATTGTTATGAAGAAAGAAAGATGAGTAAGATGCCAAAGAGAAGACATTGCTGTATATACGTTTTTCTTTTCTCTAATAATTTTAACCTCATTGGCATACAGTGCATTTTCTGTGCCTGAGGGAGGTAGATGGAGCCTGGGCAGATTTCTGGCAGCAGTTCTTTCTACATACTTAGGTGCAGTGTAAGACCTGTTGGTCTGTCTCAGTAACTAGTTATATGTATAGATACAGCACTAGATCTCCAGATAAGTGTTAAGGAGCATGTGCAGAGGTGCTTGCTGAGGCACTTTATGCTTTTTTTAGCTCAAGTTTGACATTTGTCTAATTGATTTCTAGGTACTTTTAAGAGGTATTTGCTCTATAGAACTTATTCTGTATAAGTTCAGAATTGAGTGAAACTTGGACTGTCTCTGTCTGAATATAGATTTTTTTCTTATTAATCTTTTCCTTGTTTAGAACTAAAATTAATCAGATATTGAACACAATAGGAAAATAAGGCCTTTATATTTGATTCTGAAGATGGAGAGGAGGGTTATCCATCATAGAGTTTGAATCGTATTTAACAAAGGTTTTTGAGTAAACTTTAACTGAAAAGGGAGGAGTAGATCTGTCAGTAACTTGTTCCATGTATAACGCTTCACTTAGAGCGGCCATTTCATTTTGAAGGTAGCTTTGTAGTGAACTCTCTCTTCCAGCTTACCAATTTTATGTGATGGAACTACTGAAGTAATTCTTTGAGACTTACTTACTGATTCTTGCATTCCTTCCACAGAAGGGTCAGCTTGGCAGACCAATCCTGGACATGCCCTACTGGAATGCCAAACCAGCACCTATGCCTAACATAGGCTCCAAGTATGGGCGCAAAGCTACCTGGATTGGAGCGAGCGGAGACCAGACCTTCCTGCGGATCGATGAAGCTCTCATTAATTCTCACGTGCTTGCTACATCAGAGATATTTGCAAGCAGGCATATAATAGGCAAGAACTCTTCTGTAGTATTTTAAATGCTAATTGAAGTACTGGAAAAAAAATAGGTTCAGTTGTGTAAAAAATAGAGGAGCAACAAGTCAAAAACATGGATGAGGGAACGAAAATGTTTTGGCATTCTAGTTTTACTCCATATGATGATGCTGGCTTCTTTAGAAATATATTTTTTATCAAAAATCATAATGTAAAAGTCTAAACTTTACTTGCATTTAAATCTTATTACCTTTTTTTTTTTTGTTATAGAAGTACATCTGTTCTTCTCTACTGTATTGCATGGAATTTTCTGTGCATGAAGCATTAATAAGTGGAGTCTTCATGTTTGTTTGCTCTTTATGCTCTCTGATCTAGGTTTGGTACCAGCTTCAATATCAGAACCTCCTCCTTTTAAATGTCTTCTGATAAACAAAGTAGATGGCAGTTGTAAAACATTCAATGATTCTGAGCAGGAAGACCTTCAAGGTTCTGGTGTGTGTCTGGATCCTGTCTATGATGTTATTTGGAGGCAAGTGTGGATTATGGCTATTAAAGTAGTAATACAGAAATCCTTCTAAAATATTTTGTGAGGCTGGTGATTCGGTTGTTCTTATTTCCCCAATACATGAAAAACAGTTTTTAGTCTTCCGTAAATATTTTTCTCATTTTTTTGGATGGTTTGTTCAAGTAAGGCTAAACTAAACGTTCTCTTGTCTGCATTTTTTAAATTTCTTTTCTTGTTTTGCATTATTCTCATTCCAGTCTCACAAAATATGGGGGATCCAAATCTGTTCTATTGCTTTATTCGCTTTTCTTCATCTTCCTAACACTTGACTGGAAAACTTTCTTGCCGTATTTTGCTGCCATATGTGTATGTCTTAAATTGTTTTTCTGTCAGGCATTAGTGATTAATAGGAGAAGAAGTGGAGTAATGGTATTCTTTTCTGATACTTTGGGAGGTCAAAACAAAGGTATTTATTTAGATGGTATAGACATTCAGACTTACTTGTGTTTATTTCAGCCTTCAGAATGCAGTCTTTGAGGAGGTGTAAATAGTAAGCCTTTGGCCCAAAACAGAATCATAACATATGATTTTTCTGTAACAATTTAAAAGCTAAATGTTAGCTAGGATTTGGGAGAGAATTCTGAACTTCCACCCAAGTTCAAGAGCTTAATGATGTTTAAGTTGTTTGAAGACAAAACGAGTTAGAGTAATGCAGGGAACCAGCATTCATCTGGAAAAGATGGTATCTCATAGGATCATGTCTTTAAAAGCCGTTGCATCCTACTTGGGATGTTTTCATCTGAAATGAACAATCAAGAACTTAATAGCCGGTTAACATAGAAACATGTATTTGCCAGGCATGTTTGTGTATGACATAGGAAGTTCCTTGGATGGTTGTAGTTCTGCATTATGCACAAGCCCAGGGTTGTTTGAATCTCACCCATTAAGTACCAGTCTTACTTAAATTATGCTAAGATTTAGAAATACGAGTAGCACCCACATCCATTTGAGTTCACTATTTTTAACATGTTTAAATACACTAAAAGACTCAATTTGTGAAAAAAACCAAGTTATCAATGGCCATGGGAATGCAGGAAGTTTTAGGGGAGATAAGGTAATGATACTCAACTTGTAGACAATGAAATGGTTGTTCAGCTTGAGGAAGTACGAAGTCACATGTTAGCTATTATGGGTGAACATCAATTGAGCTGTTTTACTGTCTTGCGGTATTTTGGGAACTGTGGAACTAAATCTAGAGCTTAAATACTTAAGTGAAGCACTCTTAAGTGAAAGGTTTTTTGAGGTTGTGTAGATTTCTCTGTTATATCCCATTCTTGTTCAATAAAAATTGCTAAAACAAGAAACATGGTAATAAATATGCCTGTTAGTAATTAAATACTTGGTATATTATTATTTCTGGACATTTTAATTCATGCCTATTTAAATGATGGATTCAGTTTCTTGTACAGAGACAGCCTTTTGATGACATACATTTTAAACATCTCTTCAAAGCTTTGTAATTTAATATCTTAGTGAAAACTCAAAGTGGTTGTGCAATGTCATATGTGTATATAAATGTAAACGTTGCTATCTTGTTAAAATCCTGGACACTTATGGTACCCTTGAATATTTTTAGTTAAAACTATTTTTTTCTCCATTAGATTTTTAAAAGTGTACCAAGTGAAAATTCCTTTTGTGCTTATTCAGAACACTCCAGTAGACTGTTTTTACTGTTTCTTCCTTTTACATAGTGGTTTCAGAGATCTAATTTTCTTGTTCTATGTATTAATCTATATTATAGAAAGTCTTTGTATTCCTTTGTTCATGCTGCCCTTTTTTATAATCCCTTAAAAACTCCTGAGGCAATGTTACGCACTTAAAAAAGCCCAAACATTATTTCCAGTAGTAATGCTCAATTTCAAGAGTTTTTACTGGCAGATCTACATTTTACATTAAATATCTTAAAAATCTAATTTTCGGTTTGATTTTGTATTTTTTCAGTAAATGAACGGTTTTGTTCATTCTGTTTTTTCTTGCTCCAGGTTTCGCCCGAATGCCAGGGAACTGTGGAGTTACAATGCAGTGGTTGCTGATTCCAGGCTGCCCTCAGCTCCAGACATGCAATCCCGGTGCAGTATTCTGAGCCCAGAACTTGCTCTGCCAACAGGTTCCAAAGCTCTGACCACCAGATCTCATGCAGCTTTGCATATTCTAGGTAGGCACTTAGAGTTCATGAGTCAGAACATTGGATGGAATAAAGTAATGTAATTTAATGTATAAACAAATTGTAATCTAAAAACTTCCTGACTTTCTTCAGTTAAACTTTTATTTTGTAGTCATTCACCATTGCTCTTAGCTTTCATAATTTTGCTGGTGTAGTTATCTTCTGTCTCTTGATGATGTTAGAGGATTTAAGAATTCTGTTGAAACTTGTCTTAAATGACTACATCATATAGAAAGAGTCCTTCCTATACGATTTTATTGAAAAGTCTGCAGAATAAAGTCAGTACTTTTAACCAGGAATCACAAAAAATAGAACTCAAATCTGAAAAAGTGATTTTCAATAAGTTATTTTCATTTTAAAGTAAATGCAGTATATAAAATTAAAATATAATCTTTACAGTTTTGTCTAATGGGTCACTAAGAGAAATATTACTTCCTTTTGTTGTTTTTTTTTTTGTAGTCTAAAAATGCAAAAATTAATTCCACTGTATTCATGTATAAACTGGCCATATGCAGCATACCCAGTACTTCAAAGCACAGCTTTGGAAGTGATTTTAACTCGTCAACTGATTGTGATGAGTCATCTGTTCTTTGACTCGCTCACTTCATTGTGTGCTGGAGATGTGATAACTTTCAACCTGAATAGTGTCTTTTTTGTGTCTGAGTCAAAGTAAGGCATGTTGGGTACCCATGTGTATGAAATAAAACACCTTTTGTGAAGACTTTCAAATCTGCTTGTAATTCAGTTCCTAATTTCAACTCTTTTTGGATGATATTGGAAGTGTAAAAGGAAAAAAAATGTTCCTGGCAATTTATTTGCTGTTGGGAAAGTTGCAAAGTAGGTTTAATCACATTTGTTTGTTATTCTGGATAATAAATTAAATTAAGTTGATCTTCAGTAGCAAGCCTTGAGATTCTGCAGTAAATTAGGCCCTTTACCTAATCAAAAGTATAAAGCTACTCAGTAGCATATGTGAGTTTTAGAGAAAAAACAGTTAGATTGCTTTGAGTAGTATTCATTTCCATTTCAGTGATTATAATCAACAGTGAGAAAATTCCGTTTCTTTTTGCTTTTGCTTTCTTTTAGGTTGCCTTGATACTTTGGCTGCTATGCAGGACTTAAAAATGGGTGTTGCAAATACAGAAGAAGAGACTCAAGCCGTAATGAAAGTTTATTCTAAGGAAGACTACAGTGTTGTTAACAGATTTGAAAGTATGTACATGCTAAAATTTTATAGCACAAGCTGATCAGCTTGCAGAACAAAAGATGAATTGTATTTTTGTTGGGTTTTCTCTGCAGGTCATGGAGGAGGCTGGGGTTATTCAGCCCACTCAGTAGAAGCCATCCGTTTCTGTGCTGATACAGATATATTGCTAGGTGGTCTTGGCCTTTTTGGTGGTAGAGGTGAATACACTGCTAAAATAAAGGTAGGAGTTTGTTTAGTTTTAAGCAATATTATGTCTCAAAATCAGAACTTCAGTAATGCCATCTAAAACTATTATTAGTTTTAATTCTTGATGAATGAGTGTCTTAATGTGTGTGGGAAGCATGCAGGCATAGTGGATGAAGGAGAGAGCTGAGAATTAACGTTCCTACTTGTCATTAATTGGCCCGTTCTTACCTTCACTAAAAGCTGTTCTGCCTTGGAGGTATCTTGGGCAGGTTTGTTAGTGATCTGAATGGTTCTGTCTTCTCTTTACACAAAGCTCCAAGGTCCGCCAGCAGAAAAATGGTTGTTGTGGGCTTCAGATTAAAATCACATCCTATGTGATGCATGGGGAGCTCTTCTCAAAAGCAGAAAGAGTCCTTATCAGTAGCCTTGCCACTACTTTCTCAGACTGCTCTCTGGTTAGCTTCTGGGCTGGGATTCTTCAACTGAGATCAAATGGCACCAAATACCATTAACTCTGTGCCAGATTTAGGGATAGTTACAGGTAGAGAGATTATTTTAAAATACATAAGCCTGGCTTTGAAATCAACCTCACAGAAACAGACACTGTGGTATTAGAGCTCTGGTTTTGGATAAGTGTCCTCTGCTCCTGTATTTAATAAGGATTTTGGTAAAAGAATATGCTATATCTGAGATTTTTACTAGGTGTTTGTGTTTATTTATTCAGAACATATTATTGTTGTTACTTGTCATTTAGTAGGATATTGAATTTTCTTCCTCTGTCTGTAGATGAATGGGTGTTGAGGTTTGTTCTAGGGAAATGGATGACACACGCTTAGCTATAACATTTGCATAAGACAGCAGGAAATCCAAAATAAGTAGTAGCACTGCATTCGAGTTTAACGTAATGGATGAGAGTTGCAAATGACTGAGTTCAGCCAAGAAACTTAATGTTAGTCATACCATTTAAATACTAGAGGTAATAATGTTATGGAAATACTGTAGTGTTTTCAATTTGTTTAGGATTAGCTTATAACCAACATAAGTTCTGCCAGAAATGAACTGCGTATTAAATAGGTATATGCAAGAGAAGTCATAGACATGTGATGTGATTCTTTTTCAAACTCTTCAAACTGTAGAAATTATTTTTAAGTAAGAAAACAAAGTTCTCTTAGATACCATGTTTTGTCCCAGTCACCAACTGTCTGTAACATTATTGACTGTTTCTGCTAAATTGTCAGGCTGTCCCCTTTTCAGACAAGCTGAGTATATCTTGGATTTATATAGTGCCTTTCAGTCTGTGATGGAAAACCTTCAACTTCTGCCCAGCCTTTTTAGATGCTCTACTTTTGTCCTATTTTTAGGATTTAGGGACTTTCTCCACTTAAAAATGTATGTGGACATAAGGCTGGGAGGTCAATGTCGACTGCTATTTCTTAAGAGTTAATGCCTGACTTCCAAATGGGGTTTTACTTGTCAGTGATACTAAGTAGTAGTTATTTTTAGGAAGGGGAAGTAAGAAAAGTATATGGTTTTCAGAATGCCAGAGAGGAAAAAGTGGTATTGGGATGTTTCTAAGAGCCCTAAGACATAATTTTACCTCTTATCTTACATCACCAGTTGTTTGAATTGGGTCCAGATGGTGGAGACCATGAGACAGATGGAGATCTCCTTGCTGAGACAGATGTCTTAGCATATGATTGCGCTGCCAGGTAAGAGGTTCAGCTTACCTGCTGCTTGGTCTTTATTTTTGTTTCCCCATACACATTTTAATATAACTCTAGATATCAACAGACATGGTCTACATCTTTAGAATTTTGTAGCAAGTGATGTAAAACGCTTGAAGTGGTAGGAAAATAGTAAAATACTAAAAATGTCTCCAAAGCATTATGGTATTTAAATTAAAAGAAGAAAAACAATCAAATTCTTACTCCTGTATAAATCCAAGTCAAATTCCATCTTCCTATGTTGAGATGATAACACAAAATACTGCAGCAGCTCTTTTGTGCTTATGGTTGGGGTTAGCCATGTTTCATTCTATATAATGAAGTAATTTAAAATTCAAATTATATACAATGAATTCTTTCAGGTTAAATCTTGCATATCAATCCTCTAAATATATATTACTTTCTTTAATATTTATTGTAATTACTAAGAATTTCTGTGTAAGTTCTTGTAACTTACAAACATTTTCTGAAATCAAAATATAATATTATATAGTACCTTAGAATTATTACTTTGCTTGCGATATTATATTAAATGTAGTTGGGTTTATGTGTGTTAATTTAACTTAATGACTCCTTACTCTGTTTGGCATTGATATCTGATTGTTTCATAATTCAAGATCAAGTGCAACTTGGTAATTTTAGGTCCTTCTGATTTACTGTTTTTTAATTATTGCATTAGTTTTTAATTTAAAACTTTCGGGTTTTAAATATAAATAGATACAACTTAATGCCATTACTTCTCTATTTATTTTACTATCAGGGTGTAATTTATTAAAAGTTAATGTAAAAAATAATTCATATCTAACGTAATCTAAAATTTACTTCTCCCAGAGAGAAATATGCAATGATGTTTGATGAGCCAGTACTCCTGCAAGCTGGCTGGTGGTATGTAGCCTGGGCAAGAGTGTCAGGACCTAGCAGTGATTGTGGATCTCATGGACAGGCTTCTATTACTACAGATGATGGGTAGGTATTTTTTTCCCTATACTTTTTATTGAAAAATAAGAGCTCCAAAAAGACTTAAATAATAACTGGATTCTTTCTCTTTCAGTGTTGTGTTTCAGTTTAAAAGTTCCAAGAAATCAAATAATGGTACAGATGTGAATGCAGGGCAGATTCCACAATTACTATACAGGTAATACTTTAACCTTTGGAACAACTTAGTGACATGTTTTTAAACAGAAATATTAAATTCATTATGGCCATGTTTCATGAATTACTGTTCTATTAAGCAAATGAAATCAGTATCTGAAAAATGTAGGGAAAACTTTGAGAAGACTTAATTATTATATTTTGTGTGTGTATGTAATTCCCCCAGCCCCCACATTGATTCTGGAACTTGGAATTCTTTCATACCTGTTCTCTAGCTATGTCCTTTTCAAGGTTCCTTCACAGAACAGCTCACTTCTGCCATTAAGCTTTCTGTCCACACACACCCTGTCCCTCCAGGTGAAGATTTCATTTTGATGTACATGAAGTCCTGGCATGACAAACTCCTCATTTGGGTGGTTTCTGTGGAGAGATGGCTGTAGCAAAAGGCAAACAAGCTTTGAGGCCTCTGAAGACCAATGAGTGGCACAAAAGGGAAGGTGCTGCAGTAATTGCTGCTGTGTGTTTTTAGCCTCCACATGTACTTTCCCTTCACAAAACCAGAGTTCTTTGATGAATAACTCTGCTGGTCTTAATGTCATCTGAGGAAATACAATAGATACTTGTAACAATTGCATGTAATTAAATCTCAACCTTATTTTCCATTGTCACAGTACTGCCAGTTGAACAGAGTTCAAGATACTTGGTTACTGGTCTAAAATGATTAGGAAACTGGAGAAAGTTTTGTTGAAACTGAACATTTTTTTTAGTAGTTACATGAAGTTTTTTTCACTTTTTTTTCCACTTGAGCAATAAAATCAGTTAAAAACTACAAAAAGTAAAAAACTAAAACAAAAACACCAAACCCGATCCAAAACTCTACTAAAAGTAAAAACTGGAGATTTCGAATAAGTTCTAAAATTCTTCTTGCAGGTTGCCAACAAGTGATGGCAGTGCATCAAAAGGAAAGCAGCAAACTAGTGAACCTGTACATATTTTAAAGAGATCTTTTGCCAGAACTGTCTCAGTGGTGAGTACTATCAAGAATCTTCTGTGTTCCTTGCAGGTTCATACATGGTTAGGAAACTGAAAGATGTAGATGTAGATGAAAATAATGATGTTTTTGTGTTGGCTTTCTCAAGCAGAGTTGTGTACACTGATAGAATATTTTATTTTTTTACTTTTTCAGAAGGTTTCATAGGTCAGCTTAGATACATGCTAAACTTGGTATTGACCTGAGGAAGAGAGCCTAGAAATGTTTGTTTACAGGGTTAAGCTCTCAGTGCAGGGGCTTTTTAGGGGAAGGGGAGTTGGGGTTGAGCTCATTCTCTCTGGTTGTATTCAATGTACAGTCCTCACTTCCTGCTAAAAAATCAGTATTAGCAGGCTTTTTAGAAGTTTGAGGGAGCTTTACTGCTCTCTTACATGGCTTTTAGATTATTGGCAGTAATTAGTCAGTGATGAGATTTATCTTCCTGTTAGATGCATTCCAGCAGACATTGAGAATCAGATAGCGTTTAATTAAACTTTGGTAAACTGAGGTAAGGAATATTCACAGGCACAGTGAACTGCAGCTGCTAATAGAAGGTAGTCTGCAGCTGCTCAGATACAAGAGGGCTAGTCAAATTTTGAGAAATCCTGCATTAAGTTGAAATTCAATATTATCATACAGGATAAGGCCAATTCTGTCTTTGTGTTTTTGGAGTACAGTGTCTTCCTTATCTGTTGCAAGCAATGATTATTTATTTTCAGTTCCATCCTGGTTTATACTTTAAACTGCATTACACTTACTGTCAGTATTCTGCATGGATAGTTGTATACAAGTTATTGCCTCCATATGGACAGTCATAGTCTGATTTTCTAAATCAGCTTTCTTTCATTTATTTATTCTCTGTCTCTTCAGCATTTTCTAACGATCACATGATCTTCTCCTGTTAGATTTCTTCTAGGAATGTATTACCTACATGAGTTGCCTTTTTAGTAATCATACTATCAACAATATTAGTATCTACTCTTAAAATATGTTTGCTTAAAAATATTTGCATTAAGCTGTGAACTTCTGTGGTTTTTAATACTTCACAGTGTATTGTCTCTCTTTATTATCTTGCTGCTCTTACTGTCACCATAAATATGAACCAGGGTAAGAGGAGGCTTTTGGCTTTCTGGAATCTCTGGAGGCATTTTAAATCTTAACTTTGAACAATCAATTTGATTGTTGCAACTGAAGCTGTTCAACTCCAAGTATTTTTATTTTTATTTCTGAGATACAATTTAATGAATTTATTGATCACATATAATAATAAAAATAATACTAGAAACTGAACTTTTTATATTCTCAGAGTTTCTGTGAACTATCATGCGTGTCTGTTAAGCTCTCAGGTACTGTAAATGTCATGTAGTGGCCATGATCCTGCAGATCATAACTGACTGAAAACAAAGTGAAGACAGCACTGATATGTTTTTACTTCATAACAAGAATATATTATGTCAAAACTAGATATTACAGTCTTTGGTAGATAAAGGAAGTAAAATTTACTGGAAAAATCTCCATTACAGGTAAATGTGGTTGTTAGTTCTTAAATAACTGAGAGGCTTCCCCATGTAGTAGTCTAACATATGTTATAGAGTGGTTTTATTATGGTATTACAGTGAAGCATCCCCTACCTTCTCAGTGCTTTTCTTGTTCTCAAAAAAAATAGGATTTGTGTGTTGCATGGTAGATGTAACATAGACATAATACATAGACATAAATGTGTTTCCATAATAAACATGGATATAGATGCTATTTGCCTTTCATCTAATACTGATGCAGAATGGTTATTTCTTATTTTTAATGCTAAATCTGTCTTTGGTATCCTTCATACCCTGCAACAGGAATGCTTTGAATCTTTACTGAGCATTCTTCACTGGAGTTGGACAACACTGGTGCTGGGAGTTGAAGAACTTCGTGGGCTGAAGGGTTTCCAATACACTGCTACTCTTCTGGATCTAGAAAGGTTGCGTTTTGTGGGCACTTGCTGCCTGAGATTGCTGAGGGTCTACACCTGTGAAATATATCCAATATCAGGTATTCCTCTTCATTCACTTGTTCCATATTTATTAGTGAATAATCTACAGGACATTTAAAGTTTGATCTAAGTGTTCATATATGATATAAAATACAGTTGCTCACATTTTATTGAAGCATTTAAAAGACTTGGTGTCAGAAACAGGATATTTTCAATTGTCTCCATAACCAAGTAACCCAATGCCACATGTTTACACTGTAACCTGTCTATTTTAAAGTTAATTTCCTGTTTGACTTGTCAGTTGAGTTGTTTTGGACTATCTGTATCTTCTTTTTTCCCATTTCTGTACATAGTGCCTGCTATTGTGGTGGTGGTGAGCACAGTGTGAATTTTAAAGTTCGTATCTGTTTTTCATGCCTGTACTTTAACAATGCTCATATTAAAACACAGAGTATATTATAAAAGATCAGAAAAGAGGGAGTTTCTAATGCTCAGGTTTCTTTGATAGAGTTTAACACCCTTCACTGTTTTACTTTTGGAATAATTGAATGCAGAGTCAATGATGTTGCTAAATTCCTGTTTTTCTATTTGCATGGAAAATGTGCATTTTAACATGAAAATGTTTCATTATTGTATATTTAATGCTTCTCTTTTTGTAAACTTCTAGCTACCGCTAAGGCAGTTGTAGAAGAAACCAGCAAACTAGCAGATTGCATTGGAAAAACTAGGACCTTGCTGAGAAAAATTTTATCTGAAGGAGTTGACCATTGCATGGTGAAGTTGGACAATGATCCACAAGGATATCTCAGTCAGCCTCTCAGTCTGTTAGAAGCTGTTCTTCAGGAATGCCATAATACATTCACAGCTTGCTTCCATTCATTCTATCCAACACCAGCTCTCCAGTGGGCATGTCTTTGTGATTTGCTGAACTGTTTGGATCAGGTACATTAAAATGGCAGAAGTAAATATTACAGCGTAGCTTGCCCTTTTGCTCAAATTGAAGCCAAATAATACTTTAAAATGTTCCTAATATTTTGCATTTACCCTGATTTGCAACTTGACTTCTGTTATGTTTTGGATTTTTTTGTTTTTTTTAATCACTGGGTATTGAGTTTATTTCTAGTTTTGTTTGTTGGGGGTGTTCTCTAAATGTAGTTCAACAGGAGCCTAGGAGCATTTGTCTTCTGTAGCTTTTAAAATTTTCTGTGGGAGAGTGAAGAAAATTTGTGGTTCTGGTAGCTGTCAGCACCTGCTTTTTGCAGTGTTAAGGCTATGCCTTTTATGTGCTTACTTTGCTTCATGTTACCTAAGTGCATCCATGTGGTATTTTTTTATTACTAGTACTTGAGTAATCCCTCATTATTAAACATTACAGCAATGCTCTGATCCAGTCAGGTACATGAAAAGCAGCTGGAAATATTATTCTGTAATCAACAACTTTCTTCTGGGTATTTTGCCTATTTGAATGAGCTTCCCACATCTAAACAATGTAGTTGGTTGCTTGTGGTGAGATGTAAACAGTTTGCTGCTTTGCATGAAAATTCATTTAGCATATACTGTTTCAAGGAAGAATCTCTTCTTTAATGTATTACTCTAATTACACTGTGTAATTATAATTGTTAATTATAAGAAATGCCTTATCTTCAAAGGATACCATAATTTCAAAAGTAAGTTTAGACGGGTTTATTATTTTAAAATATGCCAACCAAGAAATTTTAATTACTGCAGTTTTGAAGATCTAAAATCAAACTTATGAGAAAAGGTAATGTAAAATTCATAAGAAAGCTTTCTCTAAATTATTTTTATTAATTACAATAAAGCTGGAAAGCTCCTTTCAAAAGAAGTTTCTCACTTGTATCAGTGCAATAGTGCTATTCTGTTAATTTCTTTGTATGTCTTAGGACATCCAGGAGGCCAACTTCAAGACCTCCAGCAGCCGTCTCCTTGCTGCCGTGATGTCTGCCCTGTGCCACACGTCAGTGAAGCTGACCTCCATCTTCCCCATTGCTTACGATGGAGAGGCCCTGCTGCGCTCCATGGTTAAACAAGTCAGCACTGAGAACGACTCGGCTCTGGCACATCGCTTCCCTCTGCTGGTTGCACACATGGAAAAGCTTAGTCAGGTGAGGATGCATCCAAAAAATTCAATGGCTTCCTCTACTTGGCAACAAAAGGCTGTTAAGTACCTTGAAGTTTTTGCTTGATAAAGATGTACATGAATTTGCCTATGTGTTTTCTTTCTGAAAGGCTTAGTTCAGAAACTTACTCTTTTTTCCAGTTTTCAACCTTTTGTCTGAAATATTCCCACTATTTTTTCTTTGGAGAATGTCTGAGCAAAAATGGTTCTTATCTTGAAACATTAAATTGGAAGAAATAATACTAATAGTTTTTTTAGCTTTTTCATGTGATCACAAGGAAGAACATGTAGGTAGCTTTGTTTTGAGGAAGAGTCAACACAACTTTAGTAATAAAAAATCATGTTGCAAACTGGAGTTTTTAAAGGGATCAACAAGGGAATCATACTGTTCTAGAAAAGGCTATTAAACAGTTTCCTAATCAAGGGCTCTTTATTGCTGTATTGTTGCAGTTCTGTTATTTTAGAATTGTTTAATTTACAGGAACGAGAAGGGTAAAGATTGTAATAGGGGAAATGGAGACTCCTACTAAATAGTAGTCTCCATTTTGGAAGACAGCAGGGGTAAGATAGTATGAAATTATGACTTATGCAAGAAAGGGAAATAAAGGGTAGTTAAGTGTACCACTACCAGAAGTTTTGAGCAAAAGATAGGTAGCTGTATATCTGCAGTGTTCTAATGAATGCTTTTAAAGCCCACTGGTTTTATGGGCAATATAGGCTTCATAAGCTATAAAGGAAAGATCTCTCCTGAGAAGGACCGCCTGTATATGGTACCTTTCCATTGCAGCAAAAAACTTTTCCTCACCTCATTCAAAATAAGAATATTAATCAATTGTTTTGGCAAAGGAATACACACTATGATGGCTTTGAGAATTCTTTTTCCACCCTCTAGATATTTCCTATCTTTATGAAGTTACAGGTATTTCAATTACCTAATACTTATAGTATGTGAAAGTAAGTGTTTTGGTTATTTTAACAACCATGTCATTTGTCATTGTGTTTCTTCATACTGCAGAGTGAAGAAAATGTTTCAGGGATGACAAGCTTTCGGGAGGTGCTGGAAAAGATGTTGGTCATTGTTGTTTTACCAGTACGGAACAGTCTTAGGAGAGAAAATGAACTTTTTTCTTCACATCTGGTTTCCAATACCTGTGGCTTGCTTGCTAGTATTGTGAGTGAGCTTACAGCATCAGCACTGGGATCTGAGGTAAAGCTGCTATAAAATAATTTTTAGAAGTCTTTCAGGACAAATATATTGTGAATGTGATACAGGCTGTGATGGGTATTTTATAGGTGTGCAGATCTTTCAGAGATTCTGGAATTCTCAGTTTTGAGTAGCTCATATGTTTTGAGTAAATTTAGAAACATATATTCACTGAATTAGGGAAGTACTGTTGATAATTAGCTATCTCATTAGGGATGCAGAATACTGCAGATTGTTTAATAAAAGGCAAATTTTTTTAGTACTTGGCTTTTTGCCTGCATGTTTGTGTATGAATGTGATCCTTTCATGAGGCCATAACTTTAAGTGACAGAAAGGTATCTGGCTTCGTTCAAGGCATGTCACAGTCTCTGTCCTGCTATTGACAGGCTTTTCTCACAGAATGAAACAAGCTTGTAACATCTTGATTCATAGTGTTTTTACCATTTTATGTAACATCTGTTTCTGCCCTCTCTTCATCTTGACTGTACCTAAGGCAGAACTATCTAGCCATTGTTTTAGTACAGCTAATCTGTATTTTTTGCTAATTCATCCTATAAAATGTGTATTGAAAAAATGATTTGAATTCCTAATTATTCCTAGTTAATTTTTAATTATCAGAAATACTTGCTTTTCTAGTATTAACTAGAAGGCTAAGTAGTGGCATCTTCTCTGGTTTATGAGTTGACTTTTTAAATTTATCCAGTTGAAAAATCTGGTAATTTAATTCACTGAACTTTGCTTTATTTAAGTTGTCTAACATTTAGCAGTTAATATTTTCTGACAACTGTTTTTAACTTTCTGCAGGTTGATGGACTGAATTCTCTTCATTCTGTCAAATCGACTCCAAACCGATTCACTAAAACAAGTCAGGGAAGAAGCTGGAATACTGGAAACGGATCCCCTGATGCAATATGTTTCTCTGTTGACAAACCTGGTGTAGTTGTAGTAGGATTCTCTGTTTATGGTGGAGGAGGAATTCATGAGTATGAGTTGGAGGTATTAGTTGATGATGTAAGTACTGCATACAGGAAAACAATTTGAACAAAAGTAACATTAGAGGTTTTTTTTAGAGTACGTTTTACGTTGTAATACTTTCATATTCTTATTCAGTCCAGGCTACCAGTAAAACAGTGCACTGGCAGTGGGGTTATTTGGTTTGCTTGTGATGGAGGTTTCTGTGTTACCACAAGCTACATACCATATCTAGTGGGGTCCTTATTTTGATTTTTGTCTTGAACTCTTCCTTTGCTACAAGTAATATGTAGTGTAGGGAGCTTTTCACTTTCTGGAGCTAAATGTAGATTAGTACTAGTTATCTCTCTGAAAACTGTGAATGAAAATAAGAAATTAAGTTAAAACCAAAAACTGAAGAAAAGGGTAATGGCCTACCATCAGGTCAGACTGTACCTAATAGATGTTTCATGTGCTGTTGAAACATTCTCTTAGAAGCAGCATAAAACTGTTTTGTGGCTTCTTGTGATGAAGCAAAACTTCAGTTCTTTTACACACAGTTGTTCTCTATATCTGAAGATTGTGATCTCTTCCAAAGGACAAGCACAGGTTTCTGTGGGAAATTAGCCTCTCTGCTCAGTAATTTCCTCTTTAGGAGAAAGGCTTTACTGTTGACTCTCAACAGGGTTTTCATCTTTTTGTTTGTAATAAAAATTTATGCAATGAAACATAAGTTGCACAATTGCTTGTGTCATGTATTTACATTATAAGTGTATTAAAATTACTTTGTTTCTTTGAATCAGAGTGATCACACTGGAGATGCAACTCATTCTCATAGATGGACATCTTTAGAATTGGTAAAAGGAACTTACACCACAGATGATTCTCCTAGTGACATAGCTGAAATCAGACTTGACAAAGTTGTGCCACTGAAGGTAAGTAAAATAAATGCACATCTGTAGGTTTCATACAACATCTTTAGATAACATAATTGAAATGCTTATTGTAAATTTTTTGGGCTTTTTTTTGTGCACTTCTACAAGTTGATCTTGACGCATGCTTATAAAGTCTCAGTTTCACCTTGTAAATTAAAAGTTCCAAATCTTGTCAGCTAAAAGAAATTGGATCCCAATTTTTGTAATAGCATAAGATAGATTGTAGCTGCTTAGTAATTTTAGAATGTTCTTGGAAGTGCAGCTTTTCTTGTGCAACTTGGTAATTAATTTTCTTGTGTATCTTCTTGTGTATTCTTCAAGGAATTGGTTGTAGTTTTAGTTATGGTCTGTAGTTTGGGAACATGGAGCAGCTTTGGTTTTTGTTAAATGCTGGGTCATTTTTGTTTCATTTCGTTTGTAGAGTGCTTAGAAGGACTTTTCAAACTCTCCAGTATTAATGTAAAATAATAATTTTCATAATACCATGTAACCATAGATTCTTGTTTTATACTGCATCCTATTTTTCCTCTCCTTTCTAAGGAAAATGTGAAATATGCAGTTCGTTTGAGGAATTACGGGAGCCGGACTGCCAATGGAGACGGTGGAATGACCACAGTTCAGTGTCCTGATGGGGTAACCTTTACATTCAGCACGTGTAGCCTGAGCAGTAATGGCACCAATCAAACACGAGGACAAATCCCACAGATTCTTTATTACAGGTTGGTGTGTTGGAATGTTCTAAGAAAAGTGAACAAAACCATCGCAGTGCTGGTACACATCTCTCTTTAAGGAGTGGTAGAAATAAATGCATCCAGATTGTGTTTGTGGAGCCTCCCCCAGTCTTGTTTTAGGTTCTCTGGTTTTTTTGACTTGACAAATAATGCGATGGTTGACTTCTTACAAGGTCCATTGTTTACTAACGTAAAGCTCTAAATGGGGAACTTGTGGAATACACTATTTAAATTCCTGTTTTTTCTATATCACAAGAGATATTTGAGAGATTACTCACTGAAATGTTCATCTCTCTGGTTTATTCAGTTCTTCAGTTTCCAAAAATTATTGCCTCCTATTTATAGAGGAAGTCTCCTTCCTTACTTAGAGTTCAAAGGTATAAAAAGAGACATTGCAATTGCCTGAAGAAAATCAGCTGAAACATACAACTGACCTCCAGGAAAGCTTTACTTCAGCCTTTCAGGCTGATAAAAGAAATTCAGTTCTGGTAATGCTTTTGCAGAAAGCGTTGCTTTAGTGTTTGAGGTGCTTACCCTGATTTGTATAAAGACACGATTTTCAAACTGACAGTACAAGGCTGATCAACAGAAAGTGTAAGGAATGAAAGGATCAATGAATAATAATTTACTTTCATATTTGATTGTGTGAGAAGTACCTACATAATAAAAGTTGTACAAGATACGAAAAAGTAATACTACACCAGCTTATGTATTTTAGACTAACCAGCACATGAACATGTTGCTTTTAAGGTTTTAAAGAAACTAAAATATGAAGAAATAAAGTGGCCAGCAAAATTATAGCAATAGAGTATTTGAAGATAGATAGAGCATAGCTCTAAACTACCTTAAAACATGAGCTTGTGCTCAAATATCCAGCTTTTCAATAAAAACAGTAATTGCTTATTAAAGAATGGAATTGCAGTACTGCATATCATGATTCTTTAATTGATTTAGTCTCCTGGAGTCTTGGACTTTATTATGAAGTATCGTAATTGGAAAGTATCATTATGTGAGAAGGATGAAAGAAGACATGCAAAATGTCTATCTTCACTCCTAGATTGTCTGCTTTTACACAGGCAAAAGAGAAAATGAAAGACAAATAACAATTTCTTTGATTTCAGAAAAGCAAAGGACATAATTTCAGTAATGGAAGCTTCAAGGCATTCTAACAATGATAAATTAACATTTGAAAAAAACTCCCACCAAGGTCCTGTCTTCAGATCAGAATAGTCACAGGTTTTTTTTCTTTCAACTGATAAAATTCTAAGAAGGTTTTGAAAGACTGTAGTGGTACAAGTCAGAATTGCTACTGAATAAATTGCGTTGAAAAAAATTGCAGCTGCTATGCTGTAATCACAATGTCTTTTGTATTTTGCGTGGACAAAATAAGTTTAATATTAATCTATTGCATGACTATGGTTATGAACTTAGTTTGAGGACTGATTGTTTGATATATAACGATTTGAAGTTTTGATTTGCCTACAGCAAAGAAACAATATTCAATCAACTACTGTAGAACACCTTGTAAAAATCACACTCCATTTTGTTTGGAGGATGCTCACATACCAATAGAATTGTTTCTTATGCATATGCAAAAACAGGCCCTATACAGAAGTTAACACACTTTTGATAAGGGCAGAAACGTTTTGGAGGGATTTGTTGGAAAAATACCCACCATCAGTGGCTAGAAAATTTCAAATGAATAAGACTTGAGGCTGACAGCAAAGAAACAATTCTAATACACTTTGAAAAATTATATAATCTTTTTGTAAGAGTGATTGATTCACATCACAGAGGAGAGGTATCCTTGTTCACTGAACTGCTCAAAGTAAAATTTCGGGATGTTCTGAGGTGCTAGTACAGAAGTAATAAAGCTCTGGAGTGAGGTTTTGAAGATTAGATCTTTCTGTACAAACATAAGGTATCAAAAGAGAGTGGTAGATTTTGTTTTACATGTTGACTAAATGATTTTATTTCTCTGTGTGAAGGCTTAATCACTATCATATTGAAAGCTTGAATTAGTTTGTAATTGTCATTTGACAGCTTTGAAAAAGCAAATCAAACCACATCTTTTATATGCCTTATTTCATTCCTAATGCTGTTTAGGATAGCCTAATTTGACATACAGAGTGGATTTAAAAGAAAGAAACCATTTGTTAAGGATTTGCCCAAGACTGTATTTCAAAACCATAATTAATTTTTGAAATAGGAAGGGAAAAATCTTTCTCTCTTGCAAAAATGCAGTAATACCCATTAAAAAAGTTTTACTTGTTTCTGTGATGCATTTAACATTGCTCTGTTTTTACCAAGACAGGCAACTGGGTTTGGAAGAGCCTAGCAATTCATACATTCCTGTGGTTTAAAAGGCATCTAGAGAAAAGAAGCATTTCAGAAAAATGCTTTTTATACTTTTTGCCATACAAAGTTATTCCAGAGGACTAAGAGTGAGACATTTCCTCCATAATATCCTCTGTGGTTTCTTTGGGTTTATTATTGCTTAATCATAAATTGTTTTGCTTATTTGATTCCAAAAGTTAGTCAGTAATTTTTTAATGTTATTTTGTATTTGTGAACTTACTTTAACTTAATCCACTGTCCAGGAGTGAGTATGATGGAGATCTGCAGTCCCAGCTGTTGAACAAAGCTAATGAGGAAGACAAAAACTGTAGCAGGGCTCTTTCTGTCGTGAGTGCTGTTGTACGAGCAGCCAAAGACTTGTTGCACAGAGCTCTTGCTGTAGATGGTAAGGCTTGAGAAAATCTACTTTACTTTTCAAAGCTTTTTACTTTGCTAGCAGGCCATTATAGTAGAATATCACCTGAATACAAGATGTGATGTTTCTCTTTTGCTTTCCAAAGCATATTTTTCTAACCTTTCATTCCTGTAGGTATCAAACAGTGAGTAACTTTTATGTCATTGAGTTATGATTGTGATATCACAGTCAGATATATATATATTAGTATATATATTTGTGTATATATTTATGTATATATTTGTATATATTTATTCATCTATTTAGCAAGTATCATATTAAAGCTAAAATATTATTTTTTCCCAAAATACGTTCTATGATGGGTTAGTTGCAAATTTCACGCGTATTTTGAACAGAGGTTGTAGTCAAGAGGACTGGTTAATGTAATAAATATATAAGCATTTAAACATCCCTTTTTGAGAAAAGCAGATATCAACCATTGGTATCCAATATGTCCAGAATATTACATAATGCTATAAAACCTGATTTGAAGGGCTGGAAGGACAGTTGTGATAACTTTATTACTGTAGAAAATATGAACACAGCTTTACCAAATGGCAGAGAATGCAATAAAACAGTGCTCTAGGAGAAGGACATTTTTCAGCAGAGACCTGTATATAATGACATATTTATCTTGGGTGGACTTGGCAGACTCAGGATTCAGCATGCTTAAATAAGGAAAACAATTTGAAGTAAAAAATAGTCTGGGAAATGGAAATTGAACCCACCAGGGGCAAACCAGAAAAATCAGATGTGCTTTGGACCATAGCGTGTTTATTAATAATACCTCTGTTCTCATTATCTTTATTTAGCTGAAGACATTCCAGAATTACTCAGCTCTTCCAGTCTGTTTTCAATGCTGCTTCCCCTCATCATAGCCTACATAGGACCAGTAGCAGCAGCGATTCCCAAGGTATGCTCCTCCACAGATATTACTGAAGAAATGTATGAATGTTATGCAAGGAAAAGGTTTACTCTGAAAATTTTAACATCTTGATTTTTACTATTTTGTGAATTAGAGGTTTCTGTTTGACAGCATGACTCAAGAATTTTCCACAAGTTAGGAATTTTAAAAATACAGGAGGAGCGTTTTTTTTAGCTTAAATTGAAAACATGATAAAAAAATTACCTTAGAGAAGCAGAGAAATATGTCAGACTTTAATAGTAGGAAAAGATAAGGAGTGAGAAAAATGTCATTTACAACTCATTGATGAATATTGTGGGATGAAATTTTACTTTTTTGTTATATAAATTCTATCTTTACAATAAACAGCAAATGCATTTGCTCATTAAGTTAAGGTTTCTGTTCAATTTAGAGTTTGAAAAATGTCAGCTAAGAATAAAAGAACATTTCTTTCCAGTGGTATGGCATTTCTTGCATGTGCCTGGTTGGGAACACTCTTGAAATCTGTTATTAAATCTACAAATGTCAATAATCCTTAGCTAGAAGGCACTATTGCCTTTTATTGCTTTTTCATGTTTTCATGCTTTTTCCTCTTTTCTTTTGAAAGGGGGAGGAAAGAGAACTGACCACTATAAATCTAGCAGACATGTAATGAAAGATAGTGTGAGATTTTAGTTACCTTGTTTCTTCATTAAACTGAGGTTTAAAACAGCCAAGTTTTTAAATTTAGGAGTGTTCCTCTGCTTAGAAAATGTCATGAAGATTACAGGGTACAATGCGATGCTTAAGGTTACGTGCATTAAAATATGTTGAATATTTGGAAAAAACTCAATATTGTTATAAAGTATAACTGAACTATGACTTTAGTATAGTATTTGCTTTCTGTGAACTTGTACTTACTGTTTGTTAATGTTCAAGGTTTTAGTAGAAGCTATTTTAGAGAAAAGATGTCACAGTTGTATACAGATTCTTGTTTCAGCTTTGGCGAGTCTCCATGGGGAGATTAATGTACCAATGCTTTTTCTGTCAGGAGTGTGTAAATGCAGAGTTGAAAAATGACAGAATGAATTGTAGTTAGTGATATTCTGAAAATGTTCAAACAACCATTGAAGAGAAATGGAAGTATTAGAGTATTATTTTCACCAAGTTATAATACTTTATAATAACATGTGGTGTTATGTTACAGGTTGCTGTTGAGGTCTTTGGCCTGGTACAACAGCTACTTCCTTCTGTGGCAGTTCTGAATCAGAAATATGCCCCTCCAGCTTTTAACCCAAATCAGTCTACAGACAGCACCACTGGAAACCAGCCAGAGCAAGGGCTTTCAGCTTGTACTACCTCCAATCACTATGCTGTTGTAGAAAGTGAGCATCCCTATAAACCTGCCTCTGTTACACACTATAAGGTGAGCACCATTTCTAAGTGTGCATTGTGCTTCTTAAAAGCTTGAGACATGAGTTTTCTGGAGTTAGCATTTGCTATCTGAAAAATCATTGTTATTGCTGTAGTGCTTTCTGGACGAAACTCTTTCTACGTCAAGTATAGTAGAAAGTAGTGAAGTTTTAACCTCATAATTCAGGTATATACTCTAAGTGCTTAAATTTGCATAGACTTAGATTTTTCTGTTTTCGTACAGAGTTTCTTTGCTCTAACTGTACAGATTATAGAAGTTCAAAGTCTTTACATATACATTATGTAATCATAAATCAGACTTTCTTACCTGATGATACAATGTTTTGTAGAAATACCTAAAGTCATTTCTAATCAAATTGACATCCAGAACCAGCAAACCTGTAATCAAGAACCTGAACAGGGCATTAATTATTCCACTATTCCACTGCTTGTCCTGTGAGACAGCAAGACATCCACTACAGAAAATATAGTTACCATGTGAGCATCCTGATGCAGTAATGCTTACTTTTGTCCTACAAGTTTATGGAGCATGTCTAAAGCTTTGGGTTTAGTGGGTACTGCATTTCAATTTCTGTAGCTATATGCTGTTGTGCTGCAGGCCACATTCACTAGTGGGATTTGGCTGCTCTGTACTTTCTGGGTTTACACAAAACAGATATTTATTATGTTTGTTGAAGTTTGAGTTTAAAAAAGCTATATGAGAGTTCAACGTTTGTAGTAGTCTGTGGTTGTTTTGTTTAATGAACCTGTACAGAGTTCTTAAAAAAAGTCACAAGTTGTACCAGTGCAAATACTTAATCAGAATATGAGGTTACAATATGGGATTCTCATTGAGTAGAGTGTAAAGCATTTCATGTGTCCATGAATGTCAAAGAATAAATTAGATTAATGTTATTTTAAAGAATGTCAAAACAATTGTGCAGAATTGCATAATTAAATCACTTTTGTAGACTAAATTAGAGTTAAGGCCAAATAGAAATGAAGAAAGAACCCCAAAATCTTGGATGTAATTAAACTATTGCTTTGTTTTAGGTGACTTTTCCTGAATGTGTCAGGTGGATAACAATAGAGTTTGACACTCAGTGTGGCACTGCTCAGTCAGAGGATGTTCTTCGTTTACTAATTCCTGTCAGAATTGCACAGAGCTTGGGATTTGGACCAAAGCATACTTCTGTTCATGAAAACCTTAATTCATGGATAGAACTGAAAAAGTTCTCTGGATCTTCAGGATGGCCTACCATGGTATTAGTATTGCCAGGTAATAACAGATAAATAGATACTAAATAAATAGATACTGACATAATTACTACTAACGTGAGTTACTAAAATAATTAAAGGAAGTTTGTTTTTTCTGCAAAATTATCCTGGCAAACAAAGTTAAAAAGGGTCTTTATCCAGGCTGGCAAGCTAATTATGTTTAGAGTAGATTTCTTGCTTGAAGTGCTGATCTGCTCGTTTTTCCTATGGCTTTAAGTCACATTTTGCATATGAAGCCTGGATATCATGTGTACTTTTATATAAAAGAAACACACAAAATGAGGGGGGGGGAATATGTTATTTATTTAATTTATCCTTTTACTTCTGTAAGGGAATGAAGCTCTTTTTTCTCTGGAGACTGCATCAGACTACGTGAAAGATGAAAAAGCTTGTTTTTATGGTTTCAAATGTTATGCAATTGGATATGAATTTAGTCCAGGATCTGATGAGGTAAGGAAAAAGTGAGATGGTTATAATTGCTGCACCTAATAAATCTCCTAATAAATTTTTGAGGGTAAAAAAAAGTTGTATTTCTGCTTATGACTAAGTGACATTAGCAAAATATTATTAGACTAACTTTATAAAAGTTTTAACATTTTCTGTAAAGGATACTATTCATTTGGAATTCTTTAATCAGGATATTATTTAGCACACTGAGTGCTAAAAAATGCTAGCTAATACCTTAACTCTCTTTTCTTAAGAAAAGTTTTAAATAACTGTTTTCAAGCATACTTCTATTCTAAAAATTTTGCTACGTTGTCCAATGACATAGCAAAATATGGCAGTAGCTGAGAAGCTTCTAACTGGGACCCACAATATTTCTTAAGACAAAACATTGTCAGGGAAGTGTATTTATTGTCTTATTTTCTGAGACACTAATTTTATTTTAATTTTTTTTTAATTTGAAGGGTATTATTCAGCTGGAGAAAGAACTGGCAAATTTAGGAGGATCATGTGCAGCCGCTTTGATGAAGAAAGATCTAGCACTTCCTATTGGTAAGAACATACTTTGTTAATTAATCATTGTTTATGTTTTCTGAATTAATAGTACATTTAAATCTTACCATTGCTTTAATTAGAGATGATAATACAAAATTGGTTGTTCAAACTGGACTAATCAAACCAGATAGTAAAGTTGGCAGTGTTTTCTGCTTACCCTTGTCCTTTCATGTACATATGGGGAGGAAGGAAACTTAGTCATTTAAATGTGAATGAACTCACCCCATCCACAGGTAGTGTGTCAGACTGAACTGTTTCCTCGTGGTACTTCATAAATCTGCAGGTATCATCTTTGTATTTCTCTTTCACAGTTCTTTCTCCCCACACTCCACCCCTCTCTGAATGAAAAAATTCCCACAGCGCTGAATTGCAAAATTTAAAATGACTGTTTTAGAATTGAAAGTGGCCATTTCATCTGTAGACCTTATAACTAAAAATATTTCTACTAAGCTTTTTTTATAATTAGAAATCACATGTTTTTACAGCAGATGCTGCAAATAAAGGTTTATGGAAATTAATGGGTATGGAAATTGGATTAGAACTGCTAATGATGCAGCCATATTACGAGTAATACAATTTCTCTTAAATAGCAACAGCATATGGGAAGAACAGGCTCATAATATATAATAGGATATCTCTCTGATCATTTTAATTTAGGAGCACAAATCAGAGCTCAGATATTGTTACACTGGAAATGTGGACTAATGAGCAGGAGAGCAGTCATCCATGTGAAGTTAGAATCACAGAAGTGTTTAACCAGTGTTTTGCTTGTGTATTTGGATTGTATGTACAAATTTATTACTTCATGTTGTCAGGAGGCATCTCAGTTGCACTGTCAGATCTATTTCGCTTTCCAAAGTACAGGCAATTCTACAGGTTAAATAGTGCCCTCATCTCTTATTCCCCAAACTCCTTAGTTTTGTTGACTTCCACAACACCCATTTATCTTGTTGTTCTTCTGTACAACAATTAGGAAAAGATGGAATTCAAACCCTTTTAATTTAATCTCCTGTATTTTGTAATACTTAGTACTTCTCACTTGGGAGCCTTTTTTGTTTGTTCTGTGTAAATGCCTAAAACAGGAAGGGAAAGTAGATGACACATACATTGACTTTATGCTATCCTATAGAAATTAGGAATAAAATATGCAGTTAAGTTAATACCAGTCCCAGCCACATATAAAAGAGATTGTATATGATCAGCAAGAGAGGAGGGATATGTGCATTGCCTCTAAGGAGTTTCCTGAGTACTGATCAGTTGATTTTTCTGACTGTTTATGTAAAATCAACTCACAAACTTCAACCAAGCCTGTTAATGTTGCTGATAACATTACAGTATTTGTCCCATGTATGTGTATTGTTTCTTTACAAGACCACTGGACTCTGTGAGTATACGAAACTGGTGAATTACAGGCAACAGTAGTAGTATTTGCAAATGGAAATTACTGTGCAGACTTTTAAAATGATACTCAGTTGTGTATAATTTTGCTTCTCAGAAAAACACTGTGGCAGAAAAACAGGTGAAGCTGTGGTTTTCTAGAGCAGCATTTAAATACCAGACCTTTTCTGCATCCTAGATTATGCATCTTCTACTTTTTGTTGCAAGTGAAATGGTTCTTTATTGCTGTAATTTCTAATCTGCAGAGCCCTATCATCTTACTTGTGGAATAATCTCTTAAGAAAAACCTACACAGAATAATAGAATCAATAATCATATAAAAGACTTCCTTGTAATGCATACACACAGGAAGGTCCTTTCTAGTAGACTTTTCATTCTATGTTATAATTTCTACAGTTTTACCTTTTAGGAATTGTTTAGTTATATTCAGTGTGCATGTAGTCAAATACTTGTGTGATTATTCCTCTAGAAACATTAGGAAGAAAAGTGTTTTGGAGGACATAACAAGGTTTAACCTATTTTACTCCAAAAGAAGATGGACCAGAAAGTAATTTCTTCACTTATTAGCAAAGATTTCTTTGAGAGTTACTCTCAAATACTGTTTGAGTTACCATGTTCAAAAGGTTATTCCTTCTTGCCAGTTCAACACTTAAATTTAAGATACTTCTTCCAGAGAGGTCTGGTCTGTGTGCAAGATCTGACTTAAACAACTATGTGGTCTTGGTTGATGTTTTTAACATTATTCCATTCTTAATTGTATAAAATTTGGTACAAGTTTATTTCTGATGACAGTTTTTTTGATGTCTTTATTTCTTTGAATTTTAAAAATTGCCTTGGAACTTGATATTTCTTTTTTCTCTTTTTTCTGACTAGTAGAATTGCCTGACATGCTTTTAAAAGAGAGTGGAAATATGGTTACCTTGTCTGTTTCACTCTTCTGTTAAAAGACTGTATTTGGCAATTCGGTCACCTTGGAATCATATTTTTAAGTTGTGTTTGCGAGAAAGAAATATTGTGTAGTAGTATGTATTGGAGCTTTATGTTTTAGGAGGAATCATAATTTATAAAATTGTGTGGAGTTTATCAGGTTTTCAAATAATTTTACAAAGGTAAGCTCTTAAAAGGGAGCAACTATTGCATACTTATAGGTACTGCTTCCCAGAAACCATCTTGACACCTCCCAAACTCTTCCTGAAAGTATCTAGTCACATCCAAAGACTTGCCATACATCCTGTCTTAGAGATAAAAAGATAAGCACCACATTTTTGTTCTGTGTGACTTACACTGTTCATTTCTATGTGCACTGAACTACACAATACTGCATGTTTACTATGCTATTAGAAAATATTCATATTTCAGCTGCTGAACAGTATGACACATTATGCCAGCTGGAAATTTGTAATATAAAAGGCTTCACAAAACAGAATTGAATCTCATATTCTGTAATATGTAGATAACTGCCAATATAACTGTTATATTTTTCCAGCAGGTAGTGAGTTTGAAGAGGATCTTGAGATACTTGAAGAGGCTGCCTTACAAGTATGCCATGGCTTTCTATCCTTTGCAATATACTTAAGCACACAATTGCATTGAAACTTTCTGACTGCTGCAGAAGAAAAGAATTTGTATGGTTTTCATAACAGAATGGAATCCAGCTCATTATGTAACAGTTTAAGGAAATCATACAGAATTTTAGTATTTACATGAAATCATTTTTTATCATGAATCTGCTTGGGAAAAAAATGCATACAGTGTTGCATAGAATATTAGATTACCAAGTATTTAAAAATATCTGTTTAGCTGGAGTTTCACTGTTTAGCAAGTTTTAAATGTTACCAAAATCAGTTTTTACGTCTTTGCCATTAGAGAAATAAAACCACTTTTATGCTGAGTTGTGATGTTAATCGAGTCCCAAATAATATTACAATTGTTCTGGTTTGCTGATGGCCTTGTGTTCAGTGCAATGGGAGCTAATGCTGAATCTCCCTCAACTCAAGGTCTTTTAACTTCTTCTGGCAAAATTACATTTTAATAGACTGAGATGGCTTTTCAAAAAACTTTTATCAGGGTAAAGTTTACTCTTCTCCTTGAATGATTTTCAATACCCAATATGTCTGTTCCAGTTGTGTCATGTTATGGGAAAATGTCAACCTATTACTGAAAAGCTGTTCTGTGTCTCTCTTTTCACCCCCAACCTCTGATAAAAAAAAAAAAAAGGTGTGCAAATCTCACTCAGGCATTCTTGGGAAAGGTTTGGCACTGTCTCACTCCCCAACCATTCTGGAAGCCCTGGAAGGAAGCCTCCCACTGCAGGTACAAAGCAACGAGCAGTCGTTTCTGGAGGATTTCATTGCTTGTGTACCAGGATCAAGTGGTGGACGACTCGCAAGGTAGACCTGCACTGTTGCTTGTCTGTTTAACTAGCTATAGAACTGTCATAGTTATTTTAAATATTAGTTAAAACCATTTGGCTGTATTTTATGTTAGTCAGAAACACGTAGAACATTCAGATTTTCTGTGTCCTTTCTTAGCTGTGTGTCACATTTGTACAGAGTAAGAATTTGTGTTTTGGGGCTTGTAAGAGATTTTAATGTTAAGTGGTTTTCTTTGCTGTAGGTGGCTGCAGCCAGATTCGTATGCTGATCCTCAAAAAACATCACTGATTTTGAATAAGGATGACATTCGATGTGGTTGGCCAACTGTTATTACAGTACAAACAAAAGACCAGTATGGGGATGTTGTTCATGTTCCTAATATGAAGGTAATTATTGTAATCTTGGCTGTTCTGCTTCATCTTGCTTTTAGTTTTTATTGTAGATATTTACAGAATACTCTTGTGTAGGACTGAAAGTAGTGTTCATAAATTCATTGTAGTCAGACTTTCCTACCTCTAAATTCACAAAACTACCAAATTCTTTGTTATGCCAACACCATTTCAAATAATTCATAACTTGTCTGTAATGAATTACATGTGTGTAGTTGCATTATTGCTCAATCATAAGTGAGGTTTGATGGTGATGATGTGTTAAAGTGACAGGAATCCATTTTTTAATTTGGAAGCCTGGAAAGAGTATTATAAACCATAGCCTTTGTGATGGAAAAAAGGAATCAGAAGCACATTGATGGACCACCTTATAGTCACTTTATTTTAGACTACAGCAGAAGTCTTTCTGTTTCTAATACTTGGAAATTCCTGTAGTCCTTGCATTTAATAAGAATAACTGCAAAGACTGGTGTTCCTGTGTTTGTCTTCAGCCTCTTCAGTTAACTACTTTTTTTCAGTACTGGAAAGGAGGTGTTCTTGACAGCCTCAGGTAGAGTTAGAGGAACTTAGGATATTTTGGGATAAAACATATGTGGAATGTATAAAATTGGGCTGCTTGATTTGAAGTAGTAAAGCAATTCAAACAAAACAAACACAGAATTATTATCACGTAGTTCTAATAAATTGGATACTTCTGTGTTTTAAAGCCCAGTGTTGCTATGGAGAGCTGGTTTTGTTAAAGCCCAAATGTAGATGAAATACCTTTTACAAAGGCGTGATTTCTGTGATTAAAGCTCTCAAGTGTATTCTTTGTATATGATGTAATAATTCAGAGTTTTCTTTGAACGTAATAATGAACAGTTCTACAACAGAAACACAAGAATTTGCTTAGTCACAAACAATCATAAACAATGATAGAGTGAAACTTGTGTGATTACTGACTTAAATTAGTGACAGAACTCTAAGTAGTGATTTTATCCTGTCAATCAGGAAAAAAATATTTCAAAATATCAAAATTATTGCTGGTTTTATTATTTAACTTTTCACAAATGTATTAAAGTGACAAATCTTAATTCAGTTTAATCATTCTTCTGCACACCTTCAGTGTGCAATGCAGTGATGTAACTTTTGATAAATTAAGTCACATTTTGATACAATTGGTGTGTGTAAAAACTGCAGTGTTTAAACATTGCACTTCATTGCAGAAGTAGGATGAGTAACACATAAACTTATTTTTGAAGTAGTCTATTTGTCTTCCTCAGAAAATCGTATACTGCTAAATGTTCCCTGCACTAATGGGAGATCTGTGGTACCTCTGGGGGAAAAAGTCAGTTAAAACATGGATTGAAAGGCACAATATAAGAGTGCAGTGCTGGTGTGGGGTGGCAGAGCCAGCCAGGATCCAATCTGGCCATTGCTGATCCAGACCTAGTGGCCATGATGATATGCTCTGAAATCTGTGCACTCACTTGGAAGGTTCTCCTTCTACTTCATTGAACTTTTCTGTTGTGAGAAAGCTTCTCTAGGTGTATCAGACTGTGCTGCTTCTCAGGGACTGGCAGAACTGACACCAGCCTGTGCTGATGGTGTGCCCAGTCACTTTGTTGCTTCTCCCCTGTCCATTGTCCTCTTTCCAAGGTGCTGGGCTTGGCAGATTGTGTGGACACACTGGTTTTTGACAAAACTGGATTTACAGGGAGTGCTCCAAGTACTTTGTCACTGTACACATATAATTCAAAAGAATGTGTGTGTCTGTTTTCTCTTTAAATCATATTCCCTCTTCCACATCTTATTACAGGTAGAAGTCAAAGCAATTCCTGTTTCTCAGAAAAAAAACATCTTTGCAACAAGAGCAGGTTAAAAAAGTGCAGCGGATACCAGGGAGTCCTGCAGCAGCTGTTTCCCCCAGCAGTGATATGACCTTTGGAGGACTTCCTTCACCAAAGCTTGATTCCTCCTATGAGCCAATGATTGTAAAAGAAGCTCGGTATATTGCTATTACAATGATGAAGGTAAGTTACTGCAATTTTGGCAATGTAACTGTAGAATTCAACATTCAAAATGTGTGGAGGTGTGCAATAGAGAAGGAAAAAAGTATATTTATTTTTGGTTGCAATTTGAATATATATTCAATGCAAATTACTTTGATTATATATTAGTTCAGCAGTATACTAAATACGTCAAAAGGACCAATTGCCTAAATTCTAAAGCAGTTTAGATTGAATTAGCATAAAAAGGAAAGTTATCTTTGATTAGGCAGATTAATAATTTAGTCTGAGTCACTTAGGGGAAATAAAAACATACTTTGAAATGGTGAAGGGAAAGTCAAACCAATATATTTATCTTTATGGAGTTGGAGTGTTTCAGTTAATACATATTTAAAACTACGACAGGTGAACATAGGAAAAGATAAGAGCTCGGCACATTAGAAAGGGCCACACAAATGATTTATATATCAATGCTTATGTAGTAAGCAGCATTGATGAAAGGGACCCACTGTTAAATGGATCAGCTCAGACACTTTGCCAGGAACTGTTTTTAAAGAAGTGAAAACTGTGCAGCCAGTGTTGATTTGATTGAGTGTATTATAGCACATGCAATAAATTTACATATGTGTACCATACTGACCTAGTTAAGGGATGTGACATGATGTGTGCAACTAACAGCTGTGCAGCTTAATGAGACAGGATTAGGCAGGAAGGTAGAGAAGGATAATACTTAATGTAATCAGTATGGATTTGTTGGGGGGGGCAGAACCAGCAAACTAGCATCTTTTAGAGGGTAGAAAAGGATAGTGCTGCAAATAGTGTGTGTAAATAGTGCAGCTGGGTACTGAATACTGTCTTAATAGGTCAGTGAAAGAACTATTAAATCAATATAGTGTACAACAAATGGTTTAAGAACTTGCTGAATCGTGTGTATCAAGGTGTGATTTTGGGTTTTTTTATTTGGGCTACTGCAAACATTACTTCTTGGTTTCGTGCTACTTGCTTCTTTTAAAAGTGACTTGAGGGGAGGCAGAAATACATTATTTATTCTACGTTAGGGCTTAGATGGTATTTCTGATAGCCACTGTCCACAGGCACCTGCTGCTTCTTTTCCAGTGATAAGTGTCAAATCTGCTCACACAACTCATAGGGTGGTAGATCTTGTAATGCCTGAGATGCTCTGGGGTAAATGATGGTGGTGCAAGTGTAGGGCCTTCAAAAATCTTTTGTAGGTTTGATGCTGTGAGTAGTGCTTAATATCAGCTAGTTAATATGTAATCATTTTCTAATTGAAATGAGGCTAAGGGAAAATTAAAATGGAAGGATTCATTTAAATCCTCTTAGTAGATAATAGTATGAATCTTCATAAAGATAAAAGACACCAAGGTTAAATTAAAAAAAATCTCTCTTGGTGAAACATGCTTGATTTCCATATTTAGTGCTTTTCCAGAGAATTTTCCCAAGGTTCCTTTTAAGTTAAGTCCTTTCCATCCAAGGCTTTATGAATTCAAGACATTGTAAATATTCTGTTGTTTCCTTGCCTGCATTATTAACCACACTCATTTCAGTGTGAAATGCAGGTGTCCCCTGATATTTTTATACCAGCCTGCACATTGTATCAGTACTTGATACAAACACCTAAATATTATTATAAAATGTGGTTTCTCACTTAATAAAAATCTTTATAATAAATTATTACATGTTTGGGGGACAGATACGCAAAACTGTATCCTTATTAGGGACCCAAAATGGCTGATCTGCAAATATGTTTAAATGATCTTATCTCACCTTCTGTTGGTTTTGATTTAACAGGGGAATCTGGTAACTCAGCAACTATTGTAGCTCAGAGGGGTTCTTGCTGAGGGATTTTGTGCACTTCTAGGACTACCACTGTTTGCTTATGGGGATTTTCAAAGCAGGGATTTCACAAGATGCTATGGAAGTGAATCAGGTCTTTTTTGTAGTGGAAATCAATGGAAGTATCACCTCTGTGTTTGAGGGAATTTCATCTTCACTTGGAGTTAAAAGAAAAAGGATCTGAAATTTCATTAATAAATCCCCTGGGCTGGTTTTCAGTTTTTGACCTGCAACATACTTGCTTTCTTATCTTCACGTGGTCTTCAGTGCACTGCTTGGATTCAAAACAGTTTTACAAAAGTCAGATTTGAAGAGATTCAAAGACTTAACAAGGTTTTTGTTAGCAGTAGCAATCTTTCTTATCTAATAATGGCTGTTTAATGTGACGGTGAAGGTACTCTTCCATGTGGGCGTATATATTTCTGTGTTTTGAAATTTGTTTCTGATTCCCATCAGTGTTTCTGGGGTGTGTAAAATTAGTTTGATATGTTCTTTAAGAAAATGCTCCGCTTCCTTTTATTCAGACAGTGGTATAACTGATAACTGTTGGCTTTATGTTTGAATTTAATCTCTTTACAGGCATATGAAAATTATTCTTTTGAAGAACTGCGCTTTGCTTCACCCACACCAAAGAGGTAAGCATAAAAAGGTTTCTTTTGGATAGGGACTTAAATGTCCTGATACTTCTGCTTATACCCAGACTCCCAAGTGTGACTGACAGGTAATCATGTCTGAAGGTAGAAACACAAAAGTCAAGTATTATGTTTTCTTATATGTAGCAATTTTATTTAAAATCTTTTTTTCTTATTTGTTCTTATATTGTTTCCTTATTTCTATTAGCTACTCTCTGTGTTCTTTTATCATTTGCTACAAATAAATGTGGCATAGAGGATTATATTTTTATAGTAAATAATAGGAGGTTAGTGCATTGGAAAGGAAAAAATTGTATTTAGATTTGCTAGAAAAAAAGAGTAGTTTCCAAACTAAACATTATCATAATCATTATATACAACATATAGGATGTCCAAGAAGACAATAATGATTTTGTTTTGTTTATGCCTAGACCCAGTGAAAACATGTTGATCAGAGTCAATAATGATGGAACATACTGTGCAAACTGGACCCCTGGAGCTGTTGGTCTCTATACCATTCATGTTACTATAGATGGCATTGAAATAGGTAATTAATTTTCACTATATTTAAGCGTAGATTTATATTGTATCCCCTTTGTATACTAACATGTTTGTGTCTTGGTGCTCATAAGATTTAATATTACAGTTTATAGTAAAACTTAGCAGCCCAGTTTTCATTCAGAAGCTTTCTAGCTAAATCATTCTTCTTTTTCAGAAGAGAAAAACACCACAGATATTCTCACATGGTAATAGGAATACAAGTTGCAAATCATGTATTTATAATGTGGTTAGACTACCAGATTAACAAACTCTCCTCACCTCTCAGTGTTGAAAGAAGAATGTCTTGTTTCAGCTGAGAGTGATAGAGAAGTATAGTTAAAGGGGAAAAAACCCCAGCCCGACACTGAAGAACCTCAGGAAAGGAGGTTTCTGCAATAGAACTTTCTGACTCAATCATTGTATTAGACTATGCTTTCATGTACCTGTGGTTTGACTCATAATTCTGTCATCTTATAACTGCTTAAGTATCAGTAACAGTTTCTCTGTGTTTCAAACATTTTATATCCTTGATGCTTGTAGACTCCTTCTGTTACTGCCATGTTTGTTTAAAAGGATGTTAGTGAAACCAGCAGATTTGTGCTGGGCCTGGATGCTTCTTTGGAAGATGTTTTTCTTCAGAGGGTCACTCTGTGAAATGACAGAAAAACCACAAAAATTTCTACTGTTGCAGTTTGCTTTTAACAGTGATTGCTGAGGCAATTTCTTTGAAGCTTATTACTCAGAGTTCTGTTCATCTAGAACTTAAACTTTTGTATCTTTGTTCAATGTTTTTACATGTTTTTTTCTAAATAAACATGTCACTTTTCAGTGCCTTCAGATTTTATAGCAGCATTGGTAATTAAAAGTGCCAATTCTTTACATTGTAGGCCTTTTCTGGTTGTATAACATGGCTTTTTGGGCTCTTACACCTATGACTCACATGTAACAATTAGCTTCTCTAGCAGTACAGCACTGCATAAGCTGCTGCCTCTCCAGAAGCTTTCACTTGCACCTCTCAAACATTAGACTCTGTGTTGACCATTCCTTGAAACATAACCCTACAGACACTCTTAGGATACAAAATTACCTGCTTTTTACAACTGCATGAAACTACATCTCTGTAAATTTCTGAAAATAGAAATGTTCAGAATTTAATACCTTCCACCATGAAGCAACTGCAAGTGTTGGTTTTGGCAGAGAGATAAGTGATTATTTTCTTTGCTCTGAGTTGTAGCACAGATAAACTGTAATTACTGTTTAACTTGCTATATCCCCTTAAATTTATTTTTTTTTTAAACTTAGTCTTTGTTTAATTACAGATGCTGGACTAGAAGTGAAAGTAAAAGATCCTCCAAAAGGCATGATACCTCCTGGAACCCAACTTATTAAACCAAAAGCAGAGCCCCAGCCAAACAAGGTTTGGAGAAATGAAAAAAAAAAAACCAACCTAAAACAGATAGTTATGTTTGGGTGGGATTTTATAAGTGCTTAATATATACTTTATCATATAGTAGTGCCACAGACTTAGGGATATTTGCAGATCACTAAAACATGCTGAATTGAATGAAATTAATATACTGGATAAAATGAAACAAATTAATTCCATTTACTTTTTGTATGGGAATTCATAAAACTGTGAGAAGCTCTACAGAAATGGCCTTTGCCTTGGCTTGTGACACAAATGTTGCGCAGCTATTACTAAAGCCACAGTAGAATTCTGCACTGTTAGTAGTTCTGTTTCTTATATATTGTACTATGAAATTAATTGTGCAGAAAACTTCACGAAAATTCTTTGTTTTGTCATAAGATCTTCAGCCAGTATAAAATCCATAACCAGTTTCTTTAGTGATATTTTCCTTTCTTAGAATGGCATGATTGTTTTTTAAAGGTATCCTTTTTGTAGCTTTTGACATCCCCATTTCAGCTTATTGATTTATTGTGTCTACTTTAGTCCTTCAGGGTGGAATGATAAGCTGAAATGGGCAGCAGTGGTGTAAGGTAAATGCCCAGGTGAGGAAATATTAGATGCAAAGGAAGGGATGTTAAATGAGGTGCTGGTTTTTAATTTTTAAATTTCTTTTTTGTGTAATAAACCTATATTAAAATATGTAGATTTCTGAAATACCTCAAGTTGTCTTTTCTGTCCTACTGAAATTGGGAAGGTGGTTAAAAAATATATGGTTACAGAAACGATCAGGTTTTTGACAACTTCTTACCTATGCAATGCATCCTCAGTTTTTTTTTTCTAGATTTTGGGATAATCCAGGGACAGTAACTTTGTATGGTTCCTCAGTCTTTAAAATGCATCCAGCATTTGCTTCTACCACTAACAAGATCCTTTTTCCCTGTAGTCATGCCTCAGAATAAAAATGATACATGTACTTTTAGTGTCAATGCAACATTTACCCCTCACTGGGTCTCTTTTTTTAAAATTTTCTCCCAGGAATTTTCTTTTAGGCTTCTCCCCTCTCTTGGAAGAAGGTCTTCCTGGTTCGTTTATTACCTTAATTAGAATTCCCAATTCCTACTGAGGGAGATTTTTTTTTGCGCAACTTAATGATACCTTCACCCAAGCTGTTCATCGTATATGTTGTTTTGCCGTCCCCGAGTTGAGAGAATCTGGTTTGATATGAGATAAATTGCTGAAGAGAAGTTCTGTTTTCCTTTTCGATTATTGCAGTGGAGATTTGGGTGACTTGTTCATACTTAGTAACTCTTGTGTTGTCAAGGAACAGTCTTCATGATAGTTAGAAGTACTTGACAAAAGTCTGTCTTCTGGTGTTCTGAGACATTATGTAGTGTTTAACCCTCTCTCTATGTTATTCTGTGTGCATGTCTCATTTCTTGTTCCAAGCTGTAGTCCCTTTGGAAAAGGAGCCATCTTTGTCCCTTTGTACATAGTTTCTGTAGAGCCTGCCAAAAATCATGGTAAATCATTTAATCAGTCATCTTTCTTCTGTGGCATAATAAATCACATAACAAATCAGGATGATTCTTAGTGTATCATCAGCAGTATTGTGAGTAATACAGGAAGGTAATAATTGTACTGTGCTCCATGTTTCTGAAGCCAAGAGTGCAGAGTGGACATGTATCAGTCAGAGACAGTCCAATATACCAAATCATGTTTTGCTGAGGAAAAGGGCTTAGTTGAACTCTAAATGCTTCTTCATCTTTGTCAGCCTGCAATTTCAGTTAGTTATAACCAAAGGACACGAACAGTGCATTCTCACTGGTGATTTGTTCTCAACTAGAAACATAAAAATATTTTCTTTGAAGGACTGGAACATTTCCATTCAAAAACAAGTTTTGTAGCCAAGCCGTTCTTGAATTCTAAGTTGAAAATGGGTACTGTGTTATGATTTTATATGTGTATTCTTCATTTTTGAAGTCAGATGAAAAATCTGAAGGAGACTATGACAGTGATCTGTATTCAACCTAGGGTACATGACCCATAAGAATTGCTGCGAAGCCTGAATTAACTAACTTGCAGGAAACTTCATTCCACATGCTATTGAGGAAAACATTATTTTTCAAACTGTACAATGTAATTCAGGGTACTTGGAACCAGCTTGAAGAAAATCGTCCTAATTTAGCTGGATTTGAAGGTGCAAGACTTGTCAGAAGGATTGGTCACTAATAATATTTTGGTGCTTTCTACTGTCCTGACACAACAAGTAGCTAGCATTGATTGCAAACTAAGAAACAGCCACCAAACCTAAAAGCTCTGGGCCTCAGCTGGTTTCTCTCATCCTTTCGTAGAGGGTCAACCCCCTTGTTAAGGTTGCTTTATCCCATACAGCACCCCTTTCTGTTGTGTGATGTGTACCTCTTTGCTTTCTAGTCAAATAAGAAAGCACAGCAACACAGCTCTTGAAAACTGCTGTGCACTGTAAGGGGAATGAACACCCTAACTGCTAAGCCTTGCTGCCCTACTCACTTCTTTAGTTGGAATACAGTTTGTGAATGCTCCACGGAAGAAGCGGCTATGCAGGTGTTATGGGACAGTAAAAAACCATTGTGCTATACAGAAATATTTCAAGCAAAGAGATGCTATCTCAAAAAGAAGACACAGAGGAAAGGTTTTTTATCATGGTCAGAAATGAGCATAAGAGAACTCCTTATCTGTTTTTTATTGTATTGTCTGTCAGTGGATTTGATCCTTAAGCAGCTTCTAGTTATAGGTTGAAGTTTTTTATTAACTAGTTAGGTTAGCTGTTGCAGGAGGGGAAAAGGCTCTTTCCAGGCCTGTACCTACTCAAAATCTTGAATGTGAATTTTTCCTCTAAATTCAAGTTTTTAATCCAGATTTTAGCAAATGGTCATAATGATTTTCTGAAGTAACATGATGCAAGGACCCCTAATTTGCAGGACTGTTTCTGGCTTGGCTGTGTTTAGAATGCTGTCAGCAGTGATTCAGCTTTATACTTTTACAAGGAACTTGAAAGTCTTAGCTTTGTCTGTTGCAAGAATCTATGTATTATGAGTAAGAGGGCTCTTAGCAAGCAAAACCTTGCACATTTTGGAGTAGTTTATTTGTGAAATCCTTTGCGTGCTTCTGGTTTGGGGATTTTGTTGATTTTGTTTTTTAAATTAGCCTCAAAATAAACAACATTTCTTAAAACAAAGTATTTCTTTATAGAGAAAGGATTCATGTGCTTAGTTGTTACCTTTCATTATGTATCAGTGGGTCTATTCCTTAGGTATCATTCTGTGCTTTGTGTTAAGTTCCATACTTCCATCGATACTTTTTATCACTTTTACCTGTGGAGTTTGAAAATAAGCTTCCAAGGAAATGATTTTATACCTTATGCATACAATATATGCATCTCTGGTTTTGAGACCTATAGGATGGCTTACATTTATTCTGTATGGGACAGATGCCTGATAATATTTGAATGGTAAAAAAGTGATAGTGAATAACAAGTTGGAGATTTTGGGGTGCTGTAGTAAGTCCATCAAGGAGCCTCTGCTCTAACCCTCTTGTGAAAAAAAGAGAAACTATGAAATTGCTGTTTGTAAAATACAGAAGTAGAAAGATAATTCTTCTTTAAAATATCTAGTTAAACTCTTTAGCTTAATAAACTACACAGATTTTTGTCAAAAGCTGACTAAATAGAATACTACAGTGGTACAACTGAGAAATTATAATCCCAGGCTGATCAATTAGGAGAAATAATATATTTGAAAATGCAAATCTGGTGAAATTTTCAGCAGTGAACAAAATATGTGTGCTAAAGGAATCAGAAGTTTATACTGGTTATTGTCGGGTATAATAGAAATACTTCCAAGTCAATGCATGCTTACATTATGGTCTTTTGGAACATTGTAATTTTATTCATTATAATAAAAAAGAAAAGTTATATGCAGCAGCCATGGGAAACTAGCAACAAACTGTAACTCTTAAGACTGCTGTCTTGTCACTGGCATTTCAGATTCTGTTAAACCTATTTCTTTTTACTCTGAGAGCTCTGTTCCAATTTTTTTTCTTCCTTACTTTCTTTCTTTGCTTCTCTTAGGTTCGCAAATTTGTGGCCAAGGACAGTGCAGGGCTTCGTATCCGTAGCCACCCTTCCCTTCAGAGTGAGCAAATAGGCATAGTGAAAGTCAATGGATCCATCACTTTCATTGACGAGGTAATCAATAAGACATTTCTGTTGAAAATTGGACTAAGATGTAAAGGTAATTCATGCAAATAATGGGTTTTTTTCCATGTTTACATGTCGACATATACAACTTTAGACTATAAATTGCAAAAAGTCTAAATTTACTAATTTAGTTTTTCAAGCTGTCATTTCCTTTTAATTGACTTACTTCAAAACTTGTGTAACAAACATTTGAGACTGATAAAAGGACAGAAAAGTCCTAGAGTTAATCTTTTAATAATACCTCTTAAGGTTTAGCTTTTCATTACTTTCTGTTATAGCGTTTTGCATAACTCTACTCAAAAATTCAGACGTAGATATCCTTTCATTGAATCTTTCACTTACAGATCTGAAAGATCACTACTAGTGTGTTAGACTACTGTGCATGTGTTTTTCTTACAATTTAACTTCTTATTCAAGGCATATTTTTGCAAATTACTGAATCATGCCAGCAATGATAAAATGGCAAATGGGGACTTTATGAAGCTTATAAAGGCTTGGCTTTCTTTGCTCTTTTGTTTCGAAGCAATTCTTGTTACTCATGATCCAATTTAAGTTTATCTTCACACCTTGACTTCTAAAAAATACTCCTCATGTTGCTTTGGAATTCTGATTTTGTCAATATTCTTCTTTATCTCTACTTATGTTTATCAGCATTGTAAGGGTCATTGCTTCTTTGCTGCTATTGTCTGCCTGAAGTCTGTTAATCCTTGCTAGCTACAGAACAGTTACAGGAGGGCATGGCTCCTTCTTGTTGCTTGTTTCCCATAGATCCACAATGATGATGGTGTTTGGCTGAGGCTGAATGATGAAACAATAAAGAAGTATGTTCCTAACATGAATGGTTACACTGAAGCCTGGTGTCTGTCTTTTAACCAACATCTTGGCAAGAGCCTTCTGGTACCTGTTGACGTAAGTAAAAGGTGCCTTTGAAAAATATCCAAAAGTACACTCTATCCTCATTACAAGACTTTCTTTAATTAAGGCTGCAAAAGTCCTGAGGTAAATGATATTTTAATTATCACATACAACCTTGTACGTGTTTGCGTTTTGGAGGGCTGCTGTGTAATGAGGGTGGAGTGTAGAAAGGTATGAGCCTTTTTGTATTGAAGCCTCTCCTCCTAGAAGAGGAAACAAGTGCAGGGGCTGCTGTAGTAAAAGCAGAATAGTACTAGACTGTGGTCTGCACCAGGTGTTCTTATGCTAGATAGCATTGTCTGTGAAGTGGTCCACTGATGCCATGATTTCAGAAGAGGCTTGCAGCCTACAGTGAATCAGTGTAATTGATGTTTTTTTAAAAAAAACAAACAAAAAGTTCTATAGGCTCTGGGTTTTGTGGATTTTTTGGTGAGTTTTACACCTGAATCCTTAAGTTATCACTTCATTAGCTAATCAAAGAATCCCAGAGTTTCAAGACAAACATTGATTTTATAACAAGAGTAAATATAATTTATTTTAGTAACTTTAATGGTGATCATCATCACTACAGTTTAAAGATTACACCTTTTCTGGAAACCAGATACACTTTTTTGAAAAATGTAAAAGATAGAAAAGGGGAAACTATATTGGCCAAAGTAATATTTCTCAAAAGATTAATGAGAAAGTACAGGCCTTTCTGGCTCATCTGTTTTCATGCATTCCCCTGAGTGGGCAGTATGTTTCTTTTTGGCAGAATGTGAGAATCAGATCTAATTGCAAGTACTGCTATTTAGATTTGATTTGTCATGTTATCTGAGTGAGCTGCTGCTGCAATGCAGTTGAGGAATACTTCATTAAATTAAACACCTGCAACCAGTAATATCATGCTGTTCATGTGTTTTGGTTATACAAGAACTGAGATATGCCCAGTTCCAGAGTAATTGGGTTATTTACTAGTAGCTAAATCAGGAAATTTGTAATCCCTTGTGGCTGTTCTGACAAATGCTGTTCTATGATGTGAATAGGTCTTCTTGCCTACAAATTATTTGATGATATATTTCTATTTGTCAATTTCTTTCTTGTTTGGGAAATTATTTTAATTTTGCATTTGGAAAGCAAGTTATTTCTCTACTCAGAAGACAGTCACTCAAATATGCCTGTCATCATAGTGGTTTTTTAGTCTGTTGTAGAGTATATGAAAACATGGAAAAAATTAAGCTTTGTTTAAAATCTTGCCTGTATTTTTTGCCTTTGAAATTGGTAGCCATTAGAAAATTACTGTATCATAGTTCCATGAAATATTAAAATTTCTGTGCAGTAGTTGAATTTTACCAGTTTACCCATGATAAAAATGAATTCATCCTGACTTTGTAACTAACTTCAGAAAATATCGCATGCCTAGATGGGTATTATATCTGGTAGATTTTTAGTTCAGTGTTTTTTGTTTTTTTTTTTCTTTTAGTTTAACTATCTTAAATACATTTTTATTTGTTGAAGGGAATATTTTGGGCTCAGCAGTTGCCTGTGGTTAGCATAAACTTAGTGGTTGGCATATTTCATAGGGCTCTGGTATACATTTCCCATATGGGAAGAGCATATGCTGTGTTCCCTGTGAGAAGCCTGAAAAGAAATGTCTGCCACGAATAACTGAACATTTGATCTCGACAATATAATTTTGAGAATTCAAATTTCGTTTGAATGAGGAGGTGTCAGGTACAATCAAGTGTGAAAAACAACTTTCAGTTTTCGAACATTTGATTTTCTCTGTCTGTAAAGTTCAGATAAAAGATTCTCTCTTGATTTGGCGGTTTTTTAAACACTCGTATGAATTAGTTTTGTTACCATTTAGACTATTAGGAGATGTTAGATATGCTTAATTTTCTTTTAGGTAGCCAGTCTCTTGTCTGACACAAGTTAAAAGTCATGTGCTTTTTTAGCTTCTGCTCTGTAAGTGGCAGCCAAGATAGCAAAAGGCTTACAAAAGCAACTGTTACAACAATGCAGGCATGTGTAAGGCATATGTTCTGAGCTACTTTCAGAAAAGTTTCCTTGCACAACTCTCATTTTCATATTTTTAAGAGGACTTAGCATATCCTGAAAAGATTTTATTCCATTATGACAATAAGAATAAGATTTGTTGGGTTGATTCATAATAATAAGAGGAAAGAGGAAAAAAATAGTTCTTTAACATTTTATTTTTTTAGAAATGATAAAACCAAAGTCAAGGTTCAGAGGCTGACTTTTGAATGCCTTAGGTATTTACAGCATGCTAGTCTAGCATATATTGCTCTCTTACTAGACACCTTCTTTGCACAGTGCTGCTTTCTTGGTAGGAAGTTTTAAAATCTTTTTTATGGTGATTACTAAGTTGAAAATATTTCAGCTTATACATATTTTTTCTCTCTGAATGGTCCAGAAAAACCACTGTGTTTTTAAGTTGTCAAATTTGATCGGTGCAGTACTATAGAGATAAATGAGTTATGTGGAAAGCATTAATAAATGCTAAAGTTTTGTTAAATTAAATTGTGGTGTAGTTCATATCTGCTCAATCTTTTTGAATTGTGTAGCTGGCACAATGAGCAGAATGCAGTAACAAAAAATGTTAATGTGCAAGATTTTTTGGAGCCAAGCTGTTCAACCAGTTTTGGCTTAAAAGGAAGACCAGAGAATGTCTCCTGTGTGATGGAAAATGCAAAGGGAAAATCAAATGCCTGAATTAGGCCATGTATTCCCTGTTCAAATAGATGTCACATTGCTTCTTCTAGACTCCATTTTTATTCAGCTCTCTTGAGTGAGCAGATGTCATCTCCAGTTACATTGCTTTCTTATGTTTAAATACAGGCTTTTTATAATCAATCCCTTAAGTAAATAAAATTTCTCAGTACATTTTGAAAAATATGTAACAAGTGCATTTTTTAAAAAAAGGTTTTAGTTATTCTGTTTCTTCACTGTATTATGGAACAGTGAACAAATGAAAAACATTAGAAGTTCTCAGCAGTGTTAATTTTTACCTCTTTATGTTGATGCTGATATTGTATCTGCATTTTATGTATATTTATTAACTACGTATTTTATGTAAAACAAACACTGAGTATTGTGGATCTCATAAATGCACTTTCTGTATTTTTATCAAAACAACTAAATTTAAAGATAAATGATCACAGGAAAGCACAGATCCATGGTAGTTACCAGTGTTTTATTTATTTGAGCTGTGGTCATTTACCTTCTTAGAAAGTCTTCAGCTATCCTTCTGTTGGTCTCCTCCTTTCACAAGGAACTGCTTTACAGTCCCTGATCTGAAACTGTGCATCCAATACACTGTAGGTAATATAATTATGATATAGTGAATTTAACAGATTTTCATTTTGGATAAGCTGTTTCCATCTCTGGTAGTTATTTTTCCTTCTGTCTTACGACATTCAGGTATCTGTTTTTGAAAATATACTTGTAAAATTCCTTATGCAGACAGTTATTTACACATAGTACTTAGTAGAAGGGTACATAGAACATGAAACAATTCACACTAGGAAGAGATAGAAATATATCTTGGTCAAGCTCTGGAACTTGTCTTTAAAGAAATCACATTCTAAGTACATTCTCATTTCTTCATTTTCAATGGAAACTTTTTAAGAAGGAATATTGTGCCCTGATGCCCAGTTGCAATATTGCATTCGCCAGCCACCCCAGGCTTTCAAGTATTGAGAAAATGCAAGTTTTTCAAACCATTATTGCAATGGAAGAAAGAATCAAAATTAGTATGTGGGCTCCAGTTTTTGATCACAGAACCTCAGAAAGCTGAATGTCCCGTGGAAACACTGAACAGCATTGTCAAAAGATTTCTACCGTTGTTTTAAACATGATGGAAAGCAATTGGAGAGGAAGAACATGTTGGATAAAATGTCAAGATTGCTGTTAAAGATAAGCCCTAGTTTTGAAAAATAATAACTGAGGTTTTAAATACTTCCTAATGGTCCAATGATGTTTCATGGAAAAACAAATTAATTTTTTTTTAGTCTCTGAAACTTAAAATTTATTGGGAAAAGTACAAATTTCTAAAATTATTTTCAGGCCTTTGAAGGTAAAGTCTTGAAGGATAGCATTAACTAAATCTACAGAAGATAGCAGAAGGACTAAATACAAAGCTTCTATCTTGTAGTTTCTTCAGAATAAAAACTTAGTTCTCAAATAGATGTCTGATCTATTCATTCAGACTGGTGTACAGTGTTATAATAGCCAGGAAGTTCTCAAACTCAGAGAGCAAAGGAGAGTTTCTGGTTTGATCTTCCTGGTGTTTCTAAGCCAGCACAGTCCCACTTCACTGCTCTTGGTTTTCCTTGTACATTTTACACTTAGAGCTCTATGATGTAGAAAAAAATCTTTGAAATTATACTTAATCATTTTAGGTATGGATAGTCCATGTTTCTCAGTGGAAGTCCATCAGAAAAAAAAGGAGATGTGCTACAAAGTAATAAAATCAGACAGTTTAAGTAGGTTGGATGCCTATGAAGTGCACTCATTAGGCAAAGGTAGACTTTTTTTATAGTTGCCATAGTTGTATACCAAATTGATAAGCCTTTACACTGCTGATCTTCCTATCTAACACCCTCCCCGCCTTCCCCAGTGCTCTGAAGCATATAACACTAGTGCATTGCTCCTTCAATTTTGGAGCAATGCACCATTCTAAAGAAATGCTGATGTTCTGACAATTTCCCTCTCTTTGTCAAAATGGCAGATATTTTGTATTATTGAAACTTGATGTTTGCAAGCAGCATATAGTAGATGATTTGCTTCTATCGTGTGATAAAAGCGTAGGTTTACGTACTTTTAAGTGTTAGTGCTTAAAGGAATACAGATGAAGCATGCCAAGGGTGTTTTGTACTTGTTTCTGCCTGAAAGGATTTACTTCCTTAGCTACTGTTAAATATTAATGTGGCTGCTGAGCAGGAATTTCATTTGGTTTCCCCGTATCAGGATGGGATAGGGAATTAGAGGCTGATACTTGTGTTCATATAGATGAAGGAGGTGCTTTGTCAAAGGGATTCCATCATAAATACAGTTATTAGTACTGCTTTATTCTTTCATTTGATGGGAACAGTGAAATTGTCTTTGAAATTAGTAGAAACCAGCTTATGGTGAAAAGATGGCTTCTTTTTCATGTTTTCCAGTGATTAAGAAAATGCTGTCCTCACTGTTTTGTGGGAGGAAAAATTAAACAGAGCAGCAGTGCTTATTTCTATAGTGTGAGCAATTGGTTATAAAATTGGTGATGTCTCTCTGGAATATATTCATATAATCATATTTGGTTTATGATTATTCATAACAAACTAGTTAATGCATTGTATGTTTTACAAAACTAATGAAATCTTAGCAATGGTTCTCCGTATAGCACTGAAATTTTTGGCTCCGGTCAGAAGTAGAATCTTCATGTGCAAACTGGTGAAATCATTCTGTGCAAGTGAACTCCTTTCAGCAACAGTGAGCTTAGCCCTTCTGCATCTCCTCAGTTCTAACTGGGTGACTAAAATTCCATGTGCATTTGTCTTGCACTGCTTGAAATCTTCTTTCAGAACAGGAGACTGTCTCACTAGAAAACTGCTTTGTGATGGGACCAGCTGCTGTTTCTTTGTAACAGAAATACGAGATTTTTCTGTGCATGAAATCTCAAGCTTTATAAGAGATGTCTGGCTCTTAATTTCAGTAAATGGCATGACACACTACATCCATTTTGAGCTTTTGACATACTAAACTGTTTCTGTGTAATGGATGATTTGCCATGGTGAGCAGCGGATTCAGGTGACTTGATTAGGAAAACAAAACTTTCCCCTTCTGCAATACATTCTACCAGTAAATTTACCTGAGGAGAAAGTTTTCATTATAGTACCTTGAGCTTCTTCCTCCAATATTTCTTTGTTCCCATTTCTTTGTTGATATGTCTTTTTTTTTTTCAAACTTTGTTGCTCAGAATGTCTTTAATGCTAGCCAAGGAGTAAGGGATTTGGACTTTTTTTCATGGACTTCCAAAGCTTTACCCCTTAAGGTGAGTTAAATTACAGGAACAGTCACACTGTGTCTCATGTTTTCAGAATGCACCTTATGACTCAACTTTATGCTAAATATTCTTTGAAGTCTGTTTTTCTGTGAATTATTTTTGTAGGAAATAACAGATTTGCCGTCAGTGCTGTATCTGTGTCTCTTTCTTCCAAAATGAGAAAAAAATACCAGGGCAGATTGTTGAATTTTTATTAATTCATGAGTAGCGCTCTCCTTTTTTAACAAACCAAATTAGAAATTCAGAGAAGGCCTAGTAACATAACAAAGCCTTTCATTCTCCCTTTGTGCAGAATTTACTGGTAAAATTTTTTCTGTTATTGGAGGCTTCACATGAAGTTGCAACATCTAAGAAGATATTTGTATGAGTAAATCCACATAAATATTCTGCCCATTCTTAATTTTTTTTTTTATTATTTAATTCTAGGAACAAGGGTTGATATGTACAGTTAAGCTGTTTAAATTGACTCTATAAGTGTTTGTCTAAATATCAGTTTTGTAATGTTTTGAGATGGATTTTTTTTGTATGAACTTTGTAATGAAGATGATAATGTGTTGTGCATTTTGGTTTAGCGATTTTAAAATTTATTTGTCCACTGATTCTTTTTTCCCATAACAGCAGACTTTATTATGTCAAGATCTAAACTATGTTTAAATTGTCTTTTTTTTCCCTCAAGCCTGTTTACCTCAGCTTGCATTAACTTGCTTTGTAAGTTACATATTTACATAAAATAATAATTTTTCTTGAAAAAAACTGCTGTATTAGGCCGGGTACAATTCACATGATAGTTAAAGAGATCAGAGGAAATTGCATTCATTTAAAAGGAAATAACATAACCAGAAGTTTGAGTTAAATCTGACAAAAGAAAGTATTCTTTCTCACAACAGGAAGTGAACTTTGGGAAGGCGTTGTTACAGGAGATTGTTAAGGCAGAGAAGTATCAGCATATTCAGACAAAATTAAATTTAGGGAAATCAGATTCATAAATAAACACTGAAGAAAATAGGGTACACTGTGTAACAGCCAGAATAAAAAGGTTCTTAATACTGTTGGTATGTAAGGGACAGACCACTAAAAAAGATTTTTTGCTGCTTCTAAAGAGTATCTCCTGTTGCTGAACACAATGGATTGAATGAGGTGAAACATTAGCTTCATCCAATAGGATATTATGTAGTTTGTATCTTTCAGATGTTCCTTTAAAAGCACTTATGACTTTCAGTATATCAGAACTTGCTCCTGCTTCTCACTTGCATTCTTCTGAAATAAATGCACATTTGTTACTCCCATCTCTCATATTTTTTGTACAAAAGCCCTTTTCTTAAGCTGTGGCAGGCTGAAAAATCTATGCTAATTATTCTCTTCTTTTAGTAACTACCACTTTTTCTTGGTAAGAAACTCAAAAATTTTTCCTTACTTGATGTTTGGATCTTCAAACAGTATGAGGTGAAATAAATTTGCAGGCCCTTTTTATTGTCATTGTGGAAACAAGAAATACACGCTAAGACTTACATGTATGTTTAAAAGTCTATGGTACTGCTGTTCCTCTTTGTCATAATTTTGCCTTGACTCTAAATTAAAAATATATTCTAAACATGAAAACAAAAAAAAGCATGTCATATGGAGAGAGATAATATTCCAATTTCCTTTACATAGCCCCAGACTTTAACAAAATTCCACAAATAGAGCAGGAGGAATGAATGTGTATCCTGAGAAACGTCAGCAAGGATGAAGGCCTAGTGAAAGCGGTTATGTTAAATAATTCATATCTACTGTTAGATATGAGCTATTCTTTTTATATAACTGGTTACATTTTTACCCTTTTTGCTTTAAGAGTAATGTCAGGAGTAATTAAATTAATGTGCAATTTAGTAGTAGTTGTTCAGCGCTGCACACTAAAATTAGCAATGTAACTAGGATCTCTTTTAGCTTTGAAAGTTACCTTTTGTAGTCTTGAAATAAGTATTTCTTATCTCAGTACTTTAAAGGTGGTATTAATAGGTTTTATTCTGTTCTCTTTTGCCTTTTTTTTTTTTAATTTCTCAGGAGTCTAGGTCTAATGCTGATGATTTTTTCAAAGACCTAAATTCACACTGCCCACAGGAAGCAGTGATGCAAGAACAAGATCTGCCATTCCTTCGAGGCGGACCTGGAGTGTACAAGGTAGTGAAGACTGGCCCATCAGGTCACAACATCAGAAGCTGCCCTAACCTTAGAGGTATCCCAATTGGAATGTTAGTTCTGGGAAACAAAGTCAAGGCAGTGGGCGAGGTATGGATCCTTGTAGCTTCGGTTCATGTCTTCATAGATACCAGTATATAACAGTAGTAACCGCAACAAAAGAATCTGCCTCTGTACAGGTTTGCTTTCCCCTCCTCCTGATAAATACTGACCTTGAACTTGGTTTGTATTATAAATACTAATGCAGTCATGTCTTTTGCCTTTTTGCCTTGATTGGAATAATATTAAAATTGCACTGCAGTTACTTGTGCTTGCTTATATATTTCTGTTTCAGTGTTCCTTACAAAATTGTGTTTCTTGATCTACTTTTTTGTCATATTCTTTGAAAGAATTCCGTTTCATTGACAAAATGTTTTCCTAGGACCTAACCATTTAACAAATTTCTGTTTTGCTGTACTGATTATATTAATTTGTTTAGTTGCTGAACTGTTGTTATTGTTCTGGGTTGTCCAGCTGTGGTGTTTTATGGTTGAGAAGGGCTTAAGGATGAAGTGTGTCATGCTATTTCCTAAATATAATATCAGGAACAAAATTAATACTCATAAAAACCTTTCATGTATATCTTGGTATTATAATTCTACTGTTGCCACCATTGATTAGAAGGTATATCTTGGTGACTCTTTCCCTCAAATTTTTATTTGGGCTTATGTGGATTTTCTGAAGTTATGGTGTTGGTGTTTTGCTTCTTCTGAACATAAATGGGTCTAATTTTTTTTAATTACTCCTAGATGTAAATGTGCCATTAATAGGTTTGGTACTTCAGTCTGCCTCAGCCTGTGGCCTTAATTTAAGAAACCTTTTTTTTTACATTTACTGTGTAGCAGAAAAATTGAAATTGTTTTCCAGATACTGTAAGTAGTTGCTGAATCATGATGCTGAATTACTTGAGAAGTCAATAACTTTTGCTTTTTTATGTGTGTGCATCAGGTGACTAATTCAGAAGGTACGTGGGTGCAAATGGATAAGAACAGCATGGTAGAGTTCTGTGAAAGTGATGAAGGCGAGGCATGGTCATTAGCTAGAGACAGAGGTGGAAACCAGTACCTCCGACATGAAGATGGCAAGTGGTTGTTTTGTTTTATCTTTTAAAATTAACTTGGAAGAAAATAAACCATTTAAACAGGAGAAATAAAGAAGGATCTGAGTTTTGAATAGGTATAACATTAGCTTGTGTATTTTCACTTGAGTTATATTGCACATTCAGACTTCAAAGTTGTTTATAAACATTCTTAAAATGATTTTTAAAAGAACAGTTAAAACATTTCTGTATTATTTCTTCTGTACCAGTAATGGTTTTGGACAATAATTTTGCTTGTCTTTTTTCTGTTAGCTGTGGGGTTAATTTTTATACATCTGTTTTCCAAAAGGTGTATTCATGAAAAGCTTTGAATTCAGCAGTCATATTCTGCTTGTGTTTTTAGGTCACCCTTATTGTCAGCCTCTTATTTTTTTCATTTTAACAGACTCACTGCCATTTTTCTGGTTTTGACATTTGGTGCTGAAATTCATTTCATACATAGATACTTAAACAATTATCATATTACTATATAAGAACAAAATACTTCCTTGTGTATTACATATACATAAGTATTTTCTGTAGACTCTTGCAGCTTGACTTTAAGGTATAAAACCTTCTGCAAAGAAGGGAAATAACAAAGGGTTTTTCATAAAATATATGTTTACATAATACTTCAAGCAGTTCTTTAGAAGTCACAGCTTTTCTATTTTTAGTGGTGTCTGATCACGTCAAGTTCTGAGGTGCTCGAAGAGCCCAAGTCGATTCTAGAAACAAAATAATTGCGAACTGGAACAGTACCTTGTTGTTGAAAGCAACAACATAATAATGGGATTGATAAATTATTTTTTCTTTTTATACGGGCTTGTTTGCTTTTCCAGTAGAAAATCATTTCTCTGAAATTATTAAATTAAGCAGTGTGCAAAAATTTCCATTCTAGAGTGCTTATTTTGAGAAATAAATTTAAGTAACTTGACAGTATTTTGCATTTTAAGTAGTCTTTTAATCTATGACTACAGTTATCAAATGTCTGGTTTTTTATCCATAAAAGGACCATCTTTCATATTACACTTGTATCGTCATTATTTAATAAAATTATAATTAAATTCCCATAATGAGGTAGGATTTCTGTCAAAGACAAGGCAAAAGTAATACTGAATTGCTAGGTCTAGGCCAGTTAAAATACTACAGGAAGATCTAGAGTAGCCTCTGATTGAGAATATTCTATATGTTTTAAACTGATTATAAGTTTCCAGCTTTTTCCCCTCATAACTTCTTTATTTAATCTGTGGTAATTTTAGTATATTTACAAGAAAAAAAAAATTTCAAGGTGCCAGCTCAAGCTTTTACGCCTGCATTTGGGAAATTCCATCTGAATGCGTTCTTACATAACATCAGTTGGAATGGTGTTTTTGACCACATTGAGTTCAGTAATTTCTCTGTAAAATCTAAATAGTCAAGTGGATTCTGTCTCATTTATTTTAGTTCTACTGTTGATTTGAATATTATGGAATACTCCAGGTTGGTTTGGCTTGGAGATTTCTTTAGTGTCACATAGAAAGCAAAATTTTAGTTCTCATTTACAGATACAAATAAATCTGTCAGGAAAAAATGTTTTGTGTCCCATGAACTCTTTGGTGTAGTTATAATTAAATGTTTATTGGCTCCGAGTTTGCCACTCTGAAAATTACGCTTTTTCTACCTCGCTTTGTCAAAGGGATTTTAACAATTGCTATCCAAAGAATAAACACTGCTGAATGGAGCATTGTTACTGGGAAAAAAAAACCCACAAGTGTTGAACAGTGGCAAAGATGGCAACAACTCAGTCAAACAAAAAACAATCTACATGGTATTGAGTTCTGTCTTTACATTTTTAGAGCTTGAGCTCTGAAGAACAAATGTGTGGTTTTTTTAAGAGAATTTAGTTGAGAGGAAGGGTGCTGTTGGTGGAAATAAATATCACTCTTTGGCTTTGTGACTTGTCTTTCTAATGTAAATCAGTTACTAAGAGGTCTAACTCCAAAGTGATGTGGTTTTTTTTTTACAGAGCAAGTCCTTCTAGATCAAAATGTGCAGACTCCTCCCCCAAGTCCTTTTTCAATACAAGCTTTCAGTAAGGGGACAAGCTGCAGTAATGGACAAGGGTTTGATTATGGCCTTGGAAATAACAAAGGTATGTTTTTACACTCATATTTTTAAAAACTTAGTTTATCTTAACTTTGCTTATATTCTATTACTCATTTTCTGCTTTTTTAGGCACCACTGGTCTCCTCCAAAGCAGTAGTACAATGAATTGCAAAGTGTTAAAACTGCTTTTTTTTCTCTGCTTTAGTTCTACTCAGTTAAGTATTCTGTAAAAAAAGAATCACTGAAGATTTGAAAGTTACTTGTGGATTTCTATAGTGGTAGGCACAAAACTGAAATGCTGAAATGAAACATACATACTTGTAAAACAAGATTAGAATACCATTTGATTTAGAGAGCACATATTTTTAAAAGTCCAGAAACGTTTGTCATGTGTCTATTTTTAAGTGCCTTTAATGGGTTGACAAGATAAAACATGCCATTTAAAATTTGTTGTGAAATTTAAAAAAAAGTTGTAAAACTAAAGTTACCTTTAAGTCATGCAGATACCAGTTACAACTTCTGGGAAATAAATAAAATCTAGTTAATTGTGCTGATACAAAATAATTGTTTCTTTTAATTATGGTTTATTTTGTGACAAGATCTAAATATATATATATCTAAAAGCCATCAAAAGAACCTCACTCTTCATGTCTGCTGTTCATTTCTTGGTGAGTTCTAGCAGATGTAATAGTACAGAAGGGACTTGGCTTGAGGCAGATGTTTTTGAGAAATATTCTTGAAACATGGAGCTCAGTCACTGTGTTCTGATATCCGTATAGTCTATGCCACTACAAGTAGGGGCCTAAAGTGAGCTATATATATTTTTTAACATCAGTCTGTGTTTCTTTGTGGAATAAAATAGATTCAAACTTACTTTAAAGGCGAGAAGATTAGGAAAAGGTTATTATTCCTAAATAATCTAGTCTTTTAATGTCACAACATGAAATAGTTTGATATCATTTTGTAGTGATTTACTGTTTAGACAGTGGTTCATACTTGTCCATACATTATTATAGGAAACTCTCTTTTTTGGACAAAAGCTGGATAAGTTGAAGCATTTTCCTTCTGTTTTGTGGAACCTTTTAAACCTTCTTTTCCCAGTTCATCGAGACTCATTTCAGAGTAATAGTGGAATAACAAAAATAGAAGTATTTAAGATGCGAGTCAGTATTACAGCTTGGCTCTCAATTGTGTAATCATGCAAAAATACTATCTGTTCTTTTTTCTGCAGATATGTATTAAGACAACTATTTTTTTCTTCTGTGTTGTCCAGAGATAAAATCTTAGAGATGGACATACTATATTAACAGGCATCCTGATTTCTGAAGATGGTGTGGTTCTCTTTACTGTGTCTTAAACAATTTCAAAGGTGTTTCTTTGGGATAATACAGTTACAGAAGCTACTCCTGGCATTGAATTTCATACCATTTTGTATGCATTATTTTCTCAACTCACTCTCAAGCTGTGATATGTAGTGTGAATGAACAACTCAGCTACATGGCTTTATTCATTCTGTGTACTGTATTTCCTTCTGAACTGCCCAAGAGTGGAGATTTGTTAACAACTATATTGAAAGAATAATGGTCTTACTTACCCAAAAATAGAATTTTTCAGCTGTATCATTATTTTATATGCAGTTTTTCTGTATACTCAGGTCTAAGAAGCTTTGAGCTTTGTAAAAAAAAAATAAAAAATGGTAGGCACATGCACAGTCTCTTAGGGGAATTTCTGAATGAAGCACTTCTTTTGAAGGGGCTTTTTTGTTAAAAGTACTTCTATAGGAATGCCCTAATTTTGATGCAAATTCAGTCCCATCCAAGAGTGTTTCAGAATGACTGATCAAATGTAAAGATCCCTCAAACAGGTCTGTGTTTACAGTATTACCTGCAAGACAGAAGACATGACTCCCATAATGAATCTGTTTGATTTAGCTATGTCTTCTCTCTTCCAGCTTTCTTTGTCACAGGCAAGTTTTTAATATTCCTCGTGACTGGCCCTACCCAGCTCCATATTTGATTGTTGTGGGCAGATGGCTTTCAGCCTCCTCTTAGATGTTCTTCCCTTTAAAATAGTTACTCACTTTAGCAATTAGGCATGTTGCATTTAAGAATAATAGTTTGTCAAACATGTAAATCACAGAATGGCTGGGTTTGGAAGGGACCTTAGAGATCATTTAGGTCCAAGCCCCTCTCAACCAGGACATTCATCACTTCAAGGTTTTTAGGTAGGAATGATTGCTGCTCAAGTATAGATTCCAGTAGCTTTTAGCTATGCTACTTCCAAAACAGTGAAATAAAATAGATCTATTGATTCCTGTAGATGATTATTTACAACGGCATTCCAGCTATTTTCTGGTATTTTTGTCTTCTTATTTTTTAATCCAAAATGTCAAGAAGATAAATTTAACTTAGGAGTTCTTAGGCAATATTGGGTTTGATACATATGCTGGTCTTTCTCTAATTCCTTAAAAAGACAACTCATAGTAATCAAAAGATGTTGTAAGTTCTGTGAGCTGTAAACTCTGTGTTAGCTGCTAATTTTTTTACTAGGTTTTCTACAATGCTGTCAAAATTACAGAAATTTGCCAAATAAAATGACATGGTTAGGATTTTCTGCTGATGGTTCAAATCTGAGATTCTCTCTGATTCTTGGTGTCTCCTACCTCATATTACTAAGTATACTTCAAGTTACAACATGGTGTGGCCTTCTTACCGAGGCGTCATGTATTTCTAATGCTCACATAGTTTTTTGAAAATTGGCATTCAGAAATTAAAACTCTTGTTTTTAAAATGCTAGTTTTTTGAAGGCCTTCATTTGCCTCACAACAAATGTAGGTAGTTCTTCAGAAAACCAGTTCCAGTTCTTAAGTGGTACTTAGGGATTTTTAAAATTACCTTCAATCTGACTTTGAAAAACAGCATGACAGAATACTTTTTAAAATATTTGCAAAAATGAGCAAATATTTACCGAAGTGTTGGCACAGAAATACATTTGCCAAAGCCTAATTACATGTTAGCTTTCCCTTCTCATCAGTTTTTCTAATCTTTTTTCTGCATGTACTGTTGCATGTGTGTATTATTGTAAATGCTAGGGATTTTTTTTCCTTTGGCTGCTCTTCATTTTTTAGCAAAGCAAATATAAATCTCTACTTTGGAATGTTTAAAATAATTGCAGTAAAATATCCATGATCCTTAAAAAGAGTAATTTTATCATCATGCATGGAATGAGATTTTTATGTTTAGCCACAACCAGAGCTGTATGTGGCTAAATGAGATTTATGAGCTTTCTCTATAATCATCATTTAAACTTTGAGTACCATTTTACTCTGCCTTTCTGGAGAATGACAGGTAACAGGTTGTAGTTTTGACTGTTTTGCCCACTACAGGTGACCAACTGAGTGCCATACTGAATTCCATTCAGTCACGGCCCAATCTCCCAGCTCCTTCCATCTTTGATCAAGCTGCAAAACCTCCCTCTTCCCTTGTCCACAGTCCATTTGTGTTCGGACAGCCCCTTTCCTTCCAGCAGCCTCAGCCACAGCTTCAGAGTAAGTTTGTCAGCCTTACCTGCCTCATCAGTCCATTTCTGCAGCTTTGACATTGCTGTTTAGTTGCTTACCAGCTACTAATCATCCCACAGTGCACCTTTCTGGTTTTGTTTTTTCAAGTTTTTCATGATTCAGAAGCACGTGAGGTAATGCTCCCAAAGAAGTATACTTGTTCAACTTTAATTTCTCTATTGACAATATTTTGGTTGTGTGTGTTCTTCACTGTAGACAAGTCATGAAAGTGCATTTCCAATATTTTTTGCAACTCTGGTTTATAATTAAGGTAAATATTTTGTATAGTATAAAATGTTGATAATTCTTTTAATGTCAAAAATGCACTGTATTAAGTTCATAGATATTAACTTTTCTTATTTCCTAAATCCCTATTTCTGTCATCGCTCCTAACTTTAGGGGAAATGGAGCTTGACAGTGGGAACAACTTGGCACTATTCATAAGAAATGTTTTGTTAGTTTTCTGTTGGGTGCTCATAGGATTGGCATGGTAATGAAAGTTTGCTCCTTGAGGTAAATACCAGCTAACCTGATTGCTAATGGGAGGACAGGAAACTGTTTTGATTTTGATTAATGAAAATTAAAAGCTCAGCATTCATGATGGAAAGCTGATACTGCACTAAATCCTCTCTTATGTGCAGGACAGTTACAGCACAGCTCACAGGAATACTGGTTTATCCCTGTCTCCCTCAGACTGTCTCTCTGAAGTGCCTCAGCTCTTTCTTGTGGGACCCTGTCAGTCAGTTCAGTGTCTGTGTAGATGCAGTCCTGCATCACTCCAGCTCACCTAATTGAAGTGGCAATGAAGTCCTTCATCTGAGAACTAGATTAAAATTTCTAATTCACTTTTACAGGGGCACAAAGATAAACTGTATTCAGTGAGCTTCATCCTTGTTTTGTGTTTTAATAAAGATCCGGTTCAAATTAAATGGGTTTTTTTTGTCAGGCAGACTGAGAGCACTTATGGTCTACCAGTTTGAACAATTACAAAACCACAACATTTTTTCGCATTTGTGTCTGATTTGGAATCTTAGCCTAGTATAAGGTCTCAAACAATCTGGTTATTTGCCCTTCCAGAAGGGCAAAAATTGTCCATCTGAACTGGTGTACTGGTGCACTGACTGTGATTTGATACAAGGACTTTTTTTTTTAAACAGTTGATTATCCAGTTTCAGGTTTGATGCAGATAATGTAAATTATTCATAAAAGAGAGAAATACTAACATTTTTGTTTTCACAAAATTTAAGAATAATATGGGAGAAGATTTCCTGTTTGAACTTCCTTATTTTTTTGCAAACTTGTTAGTCCTCCATTTGCAAGTTTATCCAAAAAATTCAGCATATTGTCAGGGAGGCCTGTAAGACTCTATCCATGTACTTGTTCAGATGCAGTTATAATAAAACTGTAACAGAAACTCATTTTAAATATGCATTTTAATTCATTATTTCTAAATCACTTTATAGCCTCCTGTTACCAAATACATAATTAAGAGTTAATTCCATTAAGTCAATTGTATTTTTGCCCTAGACATGCTAAGCTTTAGTTTCAAATTATGTGCTTCATCCTTAAAGGAGTAAAGTTAGATTTTAACATTAAAAGGAATGTTTATAACGATATAAACTGCTATATTAAATGGACTAATAATAGCCTAATTGTTAAAAGAAGTTGTGCCAGCCTGGATTTTCATGTCTGCAGAGGTGACATATTAAATACCAATCTTGATTGAAAGTCAGCCTGAGTAGTTCAGTCTACTACTTATATTTTCTGTTCTTCCGTGGATATCTCCACCACTGGGGAGAAATTTGGTTTGGAAGCATAATTCTGAGGAAAGTAGGATCTTGCTGAATGTTCTCTAGAATTATTTCCATAATTTAGATTTTTATAATAGGAGGAAAAAAGTTGATCTGGTGTAATTTGTGCTGGTGACAGTTGATAGTTTTCCATAGAAGTGTTTGTAGCTAGCTGATTTTTTAGGAGGTGTTTCTGTGCTTGGGGTTTGGTTTCACTCAGTCAAGGAAAAGGGAAAGGGCTTGTCCCCAAGTGTCTGGTTATTTTGTTCAGAAATACTGTCGTTTGGGGCAGTCACCTCCTAAAACACAATGCTTGAAGAAATCAGAAGTCTCTGTTACTCCTTTCACATCATAAATAAGTAACAACAGTCCTCTGTGTTATATTAAACAGTTTTTTGCAGAAGGGATATTATAAAATCAAAAGGGAAAGTCCATTACTCAGTTCTATGTTACTTACAAGAATTCTGTGAAGAGCTGATTGTTCTGTCATGCTTAATTCCTTTGCTCGTTTTCAAAAAGGATTGTACAAGAATTTGTTTTCTTTCTCACAGGGATAAACAAGATTAAGGTCCTCCTGCAAATAAAAGTTAAAAAAAGGTAGAAAAGCTGGCAAAACCTACCTGAAGTATAAGAAAATATATATATATATATATATATATATATATATATAAAAGACTTGGAGCCTTAGAATTTTTGTTCCATTAAGATCACAAGTTTATGTATGTTTCTTCCTTGGGTATTTGGCCAAAACAGGCTGTAATTGCTTCAGCCTGCTTATACTTGCTTCTGAGAAGTTTGTAAGATCATCACCAACAGATTTGTTTATGACTGCAAGCTCCCATAGCCACCAGATTGTTACTGGTTGCTTGATTTATTTGTCAACGAACTTTGTTAAAAGCATAGAAGAGTGAACTTTCTGTTTGAGTTCTGAGTGTAGGGGAAGTGTGGAAGCCTAGAGGGTGATGGAAGATCTTGTTTCTCAACCTTCAGCAACATGTGCTGTGTCATAAATCTCCTTAGATATGGCAAGTGTGGACAACAGGATCTTGGTGTGCTGGCCAGCATCAGTTACCAAAATTTGATGATTGGCTGTTAAGCTCTGAAGTTAAGGAGAACAGTGTGAGACTTTGCAGTCACCAGTGTTAGACCTTTATGTTATGTTTCTTCATGCCTGAGTTGATACTATAAATGAGGAATGGATTTCTGGGCTGAAAAATCTTTGAACCCCAGTGATGGTCTGATATGTTTGTTCACCCTCTTCCAATGCAGCCCTGGCAGATTGCTTGAGTGCTGCCTCCTGGTTCAGGCAGAAGCTGCAGTGCTGAGCTGCTCTTCAGTACAGTGTCCTGTCCGGCTGCTTCCTTTCCAATCCATGCTGCAGAGCTGCAGTCCACCATCCATTATCAGCTCCTGCCATTCTTGTCAGGAATTCCTTGCTATATCCCTTCAGTATTGTGCAGCCAGTTTCTTTTTGGTGTTGTTCCTTTCCCATTTAGGTGCTGGTGAAATTGCATTTAGAACCACAGTGCTTCTCTCTTCATTTTCTCAAGCTGTAGAGAGGGCACAAAAGACCAGCACACACATGGAGCACAAACCATTTCTTGGTAGTGTTTCAGTAAAATGGAGACAATCTTTTCAACAAGGCATGGTGATCTCTTCTGTGTGTGACTTAATTACCCAGTTAAACCAATGACAATTGGTCTAATTGTTTTTTTCAGATGCTGCATATTGCCAAGGCATCATTCCTGAAAATATGAGTTGGATTAAATGGTCTCCTAACCTAGGCTTTCCAGATTCTATAGGCAAGGGTACATACAAAATATACATTTGTCCAGGTCAATCCAAAACCTTCCTTGGGGGTCTGGTCTGGTAAAGGTTAGAGGAAGAGTACAAATTGTGTCAAGTCTTTTATTAGAATTAATTTTCCCATATCACATCTTCAGAAGTTGTCATTATAAATTAGGAAAGCATAAAATTCTTTTATCTACCCTTCCAGCACAAAAATGTTTCTTTTGATTAGTAAACTTGAGTGACTTGAGTGTTGGTGTTCAAACCCCACCTTTGGTATGGAATATTGCTAATATTTTTCTGATCATGCCATAGTTCAGCTTTTGCTTTCATTCCTTCACTCATTCCCCTGCTTCACCTGTATCAAATACTGCTTTCTTTTTTAAATATTCAAGCATTTTTTACTCCAGGGCATTCTTTTATTCATGGAAAAATAACTTTTTTAAAAGTCGTCCTGCTGTCAATATGACATTTGGCATTTTCAGGATCTGAAAAGAGAGAAACTGATTGCAGTGCTTGAGGAAATTCAACTGACATCTATGTTGTAGCTTCTGTGTCGGTAAAAGTGAGTGAAAGAATAGTTTTTGAAGAGGCATCCATTGCTTAGGCAGCACAGCAAGGCAGGTCAGTGTTTTCCTTCATCATGGTGCAGGAAAGCAGTGGCATTTCAGAAGAAGCTTGAACTTAACTTCATTTTCCAGTGACATTTTCCGTGATTGTTACAGAACGTGTTTAAAGAAGACTCACATGCACCAGTTAGTGATATGGTTTTCTTCCTAGATTTCCTCAGAGGAAGTAGACAGAGCTGTTAAAAGACTGCATCCTGCTATAGAAACTGAATTGTCTCTTATGTCTCCCTATTGGGTAGCTTTTCAGGCTGAAGCTATTTCCGTGTTGAACAAAGAGCTGGACTAAAGGCACATTTCACGTTCAAATGGCTCATGAGACAGGCCTTGCCTGCCTTGTATTTCAAGCCTTTGTAGTCTTTGAGGATGTTTCAGAAAGAGGGAGTTCTAATCAAAATGTAGGTCCCTGAGGCTGCCCAGTTATCCTGGATGCACATAGATTGCCATTCTCTTGGACCCACAGTCCCCTTGAATAGATTCAATAGTAGTACTACATTGTTCAACGCTAGACTACAACATTATAAAATGTAAGTATGCTCAGACACAGAGTGAAAGAATGAAGTATAAATGTGCATTTGTGAAAGTGGATTTAGTAAATATTTTCCTTTAATTATTCATAGAGTGGGATGCTAGTGTATTAAATCGCCATTTTTAGGTTTACTGCTACTGCTGCTGTTTTGTGGTCCTAATGTTTGTCTGCCTTTTACCTTTAAAAATTGACATAGTGACATCCTGTAGTTATTATTGGATCTCTCCAAGTCATTTGTAGGTATCAAAAGTAGGTTATACTGGTTAAAGCTGTGTAAAAACAGTGTTGAGATGTTAAAGATTTGTTTGTTTTTTAAGTTCTTACTTCAAATGTATGAACACCTAATTGTAGAGTTTGTAGAACTGGTAAGTTCATGTGTACAAGTGAATAAATGTAGTACCAGAACAAAAAGATGTCTTAAGCAGTTTAGGAATTGAAATTATTTATTTTCAATACAACAAAAGGATGTATCTAAAACAGACTGTCTTTTAATGTACACATTCTCTTTACAATTATTACTTCAGTAAGAATTTCACTTCTTTTTTTTTTTCCCAAAGGAAGGATTAGGAATTAGAATAGAATTAAAACCAGAAAAAAATAGAACATTTAGAAGAATAAAATGTTAGACTGAAACAAAAGTCCTTATTATTTCTCTCCAAGTTGCATTTTTGTAGAGCTGTACTTCTAACAGATTTGGTGTCGGTAGTCTCTACTGAAATTATCATGGAAGACATCAGAACTTCAGTCAAAATTATTTTAAGAGCTGATACAGATTTTTTTTTTCATGTACTGTTGACACTCATCTACTGCTAGTTATGTCTCCACATTACCTAAGTGAACTCCACATTACCTAAGTGATGTTTTTCAAAACATTACAATATTGAGGTGCAATCCCTTTTGCAAATGGAGATGTGTTTAATATTTTGTTTTCATTCTTTCCAGTGATTACCAAGACTCCAACACAAATTGTTAGATGTTCTCTAACTTTTATGAAAGACTGTGTAAACTGATCATCTGGAAGGCCATATTGAAGTTATAATTAATTTCTGAATTTACAGATAAAATGTTAACATTTCAAACCCAGGTTCAGTTCAAAACTAGGCACTGCTGGTTTTTATAATAAACCATAAATCTCATAGATTAGCCCCCATATGTTACATTTGTAGATCTTAGAAACTAATATTGAATTAGCAGCATTTTTAGATCAAGGAAGCCATCTACTACGTTCTACTGCAAACTACTGTCTGTCATTCAAAACTAATGTAGGAATCTAAACACTGAACTCAGAATTCATAGCAAAGAAGATGCGTATCATTTGAAATGCTTGTTTTTACCTTTGCTGCTTTTCCATTGAATCTGTGCTGCTTCTGTGCAACTGTTTTCCACTGTAGAAACTCCATCCTGCTGCCTTGCTTCTCGTGAGCGTATTTACAAAACTAGTGATGTAGCTGGGCCTGCCTCTGCTCTTTCATCTCTCTCTCACAAACTGAAGGGTGGGTATGCATGCCAACATAGCAAGGTTACTCAGATTTTTTTACCTGCAAAATGTTTTGGGATTGATTTTTTTTTTTCTCCTTCGATTCATTTTCATGTCATTCATGTAATAAAATAATGTTTTGAAAGTGAATGTTCAAGTTTGGTATTTGTTGGGAGCTCATCTGATGTAATCATTCAGTGTTGCTTTCCCGAGTTGCAGCAACTCCATGATGCACTAGCTATGTCTAGCTGCTGTATCTGCTTTGTAAATAGGAAAGTGATTGTTCATCTAATGACACCTGTTTTCAAACAATAGGTAAAAGAAGTATATAAGAAGAAACAGCTAATAAAATCTGGGATGTTTTTTCCATCAGACAAAGCAGTGCACTATTTTATGCTTTTTTTCCTTTGGGAGATTTTTCTTTTTGTGCTGTTACTCTAGAATGCTAATCAGGATTATTTGCCTATATGTGTGCAATTCCAAACCTTTGGTTTTTTAGAAAAATGGGTACTTTTTTGTTGTTGGAGGCTATTGCTAGGCTCTACCTTTTACAGGAAGTTTTGTTCTGGAATGTTTTCCTCTTTGGTATTTGCTAATCAAGCATGTGCTTTAAATTTGATACTTTGCTGAATGGCTTGAAATGTTCTATGTCCTCTAAAATGATTGTCATCTTTTCACTTTTTTTTTCCCTTTTATGAGGCATTCTGTAAAAGTTTCTATCTAAAGTATTTTCTCATCTGGCAGAACTTAAATTGTTCTTTTCATTTGTTTCTGGGAAAAATGTGCGTAAAAGTACTTCCAATTTGCATTTCAGAATTTATCTCTCACAAAATAAGCATCGCAAAATAGCTCATCAGTAAAACTGGTGAATAACTAAGCTGGCATGGTTGAAATGCTTGGACTGATATTTCTGAAACTTTTTTGTTTTTTCTTTTAGCAAGAATAGTCATTTTATAAACCACAATGTACCGTGTTATTTCTTGGCTTCCTATTCGACCTCCCCCTCCAACTGAAAAACAATTATAGAACTCATAAGAAAAAAGAATAAAGACAGATTTGACTCTCAAAATTAATTAGAATGATAAATACTTGAGATATTCTCATCATATTCTACTCCTTACATTTGATGTATTATTCCTGAATATAGGCATGATATTTCTTCCCTGCTCATAAAAGTATGGACTTCTGCCATTTCTTGGGAAGGCAGGAACTAACTTTCAGGCTTGTTAAATATTCCAGCATAATTCATTACGTTCACTTTTCCTTGTTGTTATTAATTTTATTTTAAGGTACTTAAATATGGAAACAGCAAATTAATAGTATTTTTTTCGTAAACTAAGAAAGCATCTGGGTTGCTAAATTTTGCTAAATTTTTTCCTAAATTTTTCTTTTTTTTTATACTGTGAGAGATCATAGTAGGAAAAAACTTTTTAGCATAGGGGTAAGGGTTTGTGATTGAAAACTGTATGAGGTTGCTTCAGATCCCATAATGCATAAGAAAGTAGACACTGATTTCACAGCTTCTAATACTAAAAGCACTAGATAAAAGAGGACTGTCTATCTTGTTCCCATCAGAAATCAAGGCCTAAATTTGCAAGAATTCTCAGATTAATTAAAAATTTATTTTTTAACAAATAGTTGCTTTCCCAAAAATATGCGCAGACAAGTGCACATAACCTTTTAGTATCTAGAAAAGTAAAATATTCCTAAGTACTGTGTCATAATTCTGCAGGCCTTACTAGGGAAACACTTCTCGTGTTTGACTAATGAAAACCCATTCAAATCAAAAGGATTTAACTCTGCATTGAAGATTTTGCAGTGTAAGGTTTCATGGAGAGACAGCTGTATTAGCTGCTGCATTGCTTGTCAGTCATTTCCATATTGCTTGGATTAATTTTCAAAATACAATTCTACAAGAGAGACTTGGTTCACAGAGGTATTAGAAGCAGATTTCCTTAATAAGCTGCTTCTTGCATATACTTGTTTTTATGTACTTGTACGAAGCTACCTGTAGTTCTTACAGCCCTTACAGTCCTACAGCTGTGTAGATTAATATATGTACAAAGTCAGTGTGCTTAGGAACAATAAATTAGTTTATCAAAGTAGGAGGACATCATTGACCAGAGTTGGCCATTTAACTTAGTGGTTAAAAGAAGTGGGTTTGTTGTTTTGGAGGGGAGTTTAAGTGTTTTGGTAGCAGAACATTGGTCTTGAAAAAGTAGATTCCATAGATTATCAGTGGGAGTAGTTTTGAGCATATTTGCAAGCCTCTTGGCCAGTTTACCTTATTAACAGTGTTTACTTCCTACAATTCCTGACTTTTGAGCATTAAAGAAAATAAATCTGGCAATGTATTTGATCTTTATGCAAGTCTTCTGTTGCAGTCAGCTTGTCACACGCTGACAATAGACAAATTGTCCCTGGTTTCTGTTGCAACTGTGGTAAACTTAGTTAACTCTTGGAATTTTACCTAAGGATGTACATTGTGCTCCCTTTAGTAGTCTTTTTAAGAAAGAGTGAACTGTGCCTTTTGGTGCCTCCATGGTAGCGTTTTCTCTGGAAAAACTTCCTAACACTTGTTTCTGTGTATCTTTGGGAAAGGAAATGTCTTGAAAGTAATCTAGGGGGGGAAAAGATCCCTTCATGTTTCCTTTCGTTTTGATGTAAACAGAACTGTGTGTTTGATCTTTTATCTTAGTTGGGTCTTTAGTCCTTGTTTTGAACTGCTAAAGGTGTCACTGTCAATATGTAACAATTCAATTATGAAATATTATACAGGTGACCGAATGAATTTCACAGGAGCTGCTAGACCAATTTCTCCAGCAGGAAAGTCAGACATGTCCTCAAAGCACAGAGCTGACTGCAGGTCCCCCAAGCTTGACGTGCGAATGAACAGAGCTGCTGCTGAGCAGAAGAAACCCAGGAACACTGATGGCTTATCTGCCAGCGAGTGTCTGATGCTGAAATCAGACGCTGCAAAGCTGCGCTCAGACTCGCACAGCAGGTCTTTGTCACCAAATCATAACACTTTGCAAACACTAAAAACTGATGGAAGAACAACTCCCGGTCTGAGAGCTGAATCTCCAGGGCCAGGAACCCGGTCTACTTCTCCAAAGACAAAGACAGTTACAGGCGTTAGATCTGGTGCTAGTTCTCCACGATCCTCATCACCCCAGGACAAAGCTCTACCTCAGAAAGCTTCATCCCCTGTAAAAACAAAGCTCGATCCTCCTCGAGAACGCTCTAAATCAGATTCTTACACATTAGATCCAGACACCCTGCGCAAAAAGAAAGTGCCACTAACAGAACCCTTAAGGGGGAGGTCCACTTCACCCAAACCAAAAATTATTGTAAAAGATGGGAAAACTGCTCCAGAAACTGAAAATAGAGCTCCTTCCCCTCATGTCGTACAAGAAAACCTTCACAGTGAGGTAGTTGAAGTCTGTACTTCGAGTACTTTGAAGACTGACAGCATTACAGATACCACCTGTGAAGACAACACCGAATTCAGAAGTGTGGATGATGGTTCTAATAAAGTTCATTTCAGCATTGGAAAAGCACCACTGAAGGATGAGCAAGACATGAGAGCATCTCCAAAAGTGAGCCGTAAATGTGCTGGCAGGCACACAAGACCCAAAAAGGAAAAAGCCAACTTCCTTTTCAAAGGAGATGGATCAAAGCCCATAGAGCCTGCCAAGCAAGCAATGTCACCTTCTGTTGCAGAATGTGCTCGAGCTGTATTTGCTGCATTTCTTTGGCATGAAGGAATAGTTCATGATGCCATGGCATGCTCATCTTTTTTGAAGTTCAATCCAGAACTGTCCAAAGAGCATGCCCCCATACGAAGCAGTCTTACTCAACAACCCGCAGAGGAAAAAGAAACCAAGTTGAAAAACAGACATTCATTGGAAATATCATCTGCTCTTAACATGTTCAACATCTCGCCTCATGGACCAGATATATCTAAAATGGGTAGCATCAATAAAAACAAAGTCCTGTCAATGTTAAAAGAACCACCTCTGCATGAAAAGTGTGAGGATGGAAAAGCTGAAACTACCTCCTATGAAACATCCAGTCATCACTCAATGAAATCCAAGTCTCCTCTTCCATTAACACTGCAGCACTTAGTAGCTTTCTGGGAAGATATTTCTTTAGCAACTATTAAAGCGGCTTCCCAAAACATGATTTTTCCAAGTCCTGGCTCTTGTGCAGTATTAAAGAAGAAGGAGAGTGACAAAGATAACAAGAAAGCTAAAAAGGAGAAAAAGAAAAAAGAAAAGATTGAGGCTAGGCCAAGGGGAAATCTTTTTGGTGAGATGGCCCAGCTTGCAGTGGGAGGACCTGAAAAAGACACCATCTGTGAGTTGTGTGGAGAATCCCATCCATATCCAGTGACTTACCACATGAGACAAGCTCATCCAGGTAGGACTCCATATTTTTAATTCCCATGTCTGTCTATAAAGTATATTTCATACACGTGTTCTGGTATTAGTTACTGTTACAGAAATGGGTCAGGCTATCCTTTCTATTAGATACACTAAATTAGAAGTTACACTTGCATGCAGATTACTTGCACGTTTGTGTATAATTTTAAGTAGTCATGGATCTAAAGTTTCCAAGTTGTTTGAAACAAGGTCAAAATAATGCTCTGACTTTACAGTAGCTCTTCAGAAACATGCCATGTTTTACATTTTAGTATTTGAAACTGCTGAGAAAATTGAAAATAAAATGAGATTGGTCAGTTCGAGTTTCTGCATTGGCAGAAGTTTTCTGCTACTGTTCTACTGTCAAGAGTAGATAACTTCTGTCTGCCGTTTCAGTACTGGGTATCAGTGACCTAATATTTTTGGTGCACTTGTTGGTAGGTATTTTTGTTTTAGGTCTGTTTGCAAAGTTAAAGCAAAACTATTACTTAGGAATTATCAGTGTCCCAGATCTTTCTGAGAAACTCCAATCAGCAAAAGAATACACTCCATTCCCTCTTAAGCTTTCTTAGCTAGGAGGTGAGGGTTTTATGTTTGTTAAATTACAGATATTGTTGGCAAACTTATTGACCTTACTTAATATTGACCTTACTAAAACTTAGCTGTCTGAATACTTAACTGTTCATGCTTTGGACAAGCTTGTTATAAAAACTTAAAAACTACTGTGCATTTGGATTCTTTGGACCCTAATGGGACACATGGACAAGAACCTTGTTTTGTAGCCAATCCAGACATACGGAAAAGTAGAAAATTAGGCCAGGAAAAGACAAGCGTCTTGTTTTCCCCCCTCCTCATCCCTCTTTTAGAGCAATAAAAAGTAGAATAAGAATCCTTTTGCAATAACTAGTTCCCACTTTTTCCTGATGTAGGTTGTGGCCGCTACGCGGGTGGCCAAGGCTACAACAGCATTGGGCACTTCTGTGGAGGATGGGCTGGGAATTGTGGCGATGGTGGCATTGGAGGGAGCACCTGGTATTTGGTGTGTGATCGCTGCAGAGAAAAGTACCTCCGTGAAAAGCAGGCAGCAGCAAGAGAGAAGGTACTTCTGTTCATATGTTTAGCTATCTGCTTAATAGTGCTGTGTTCACAACTTGAAAAGAAGGGTTGGTTTAAGAAATTTGGAGATTGGAAATTTGGAAGGTTCTGGAATATCCTCTTATTCTCATTGTTATGTTTAAGATAATAAAATAGAAACTTCGCTGGCTTCTGACCAGATTTCTTCCCTTCAGATGATAGTTTTCTCAAATCTGTAAAGTCACCTTATTTTTTATCCCAATATAACCACAGGGTTGAAAGTAATCATTTTTTAAAATATCTCTCAGTTTGTTTAACTTTGAATGATTTTGTTTGCCAAAATGAGTGCAGTTTTAATTTTGTGTTCATAGTTTCTTTAATGATCCTAATAATCCAGATTATTGCCTACAAGATGCCCCATCAGCAATTTTTATTTGCAATAGTACAAAAGGTCATTTTCTTACACTGGTCTTCAAGTACTAATTTCATAATCTTGCTTAAAGTATGCAAATACGTTGATGTTAACAATGTTAATTTAACTTGATTTTTTTAAACTAAACTTTTTGCAAGTGAAATTAATCCTGAGGCAAAAATCAAAATGATCAGCTAATTATTAAATGTTTGCAAAGGTAATAGGAATGTGTTTTGTCATAGAAGGTATTTTACAGCAGGTAGAATTAAGCAGCTGTTGTATAAGCTAGGTTGTCAGATTTTCCTGTGGTGAATTTAATTATACCTTATTTAAATTCATCTAGATCAAACAATCTAGGAGAAAACCAATGCAAGTTAAGACACCTCGTGCCTTGCCAACTATGGAAGCTCATCAAGTGATTAAAGCCAATGCACTGTATTTACTGTCGCTGAGTAGTGCTGCTGAGCCCAGTATCCTCTGCTATCACCCTGCAAAAGCATTCCAGTCTCAACTTCCCAGTCTCAAAGAAGGAATTTCTGAAGACTTTCCCATTAAGATGCCATGTCTCTATCTACAGACATTAGCAAGGTATGAATATTGATTTTAGCACTTGTCTGTGAAGAGTATTGGATAAAAATAAGTTTGTAAACTAAATTAAAACTTCTATAGAAAAATAAGTGTTTTCCTAATTCTTTCTTATGTTCTTTTCTTCTGTCTGTTTTGATCCATGATCTTGTTGAATTTTTTAGATTGCTTTTTCTCCTAGAGTCAAATATGCCCTAAGGAGCTTTTGGTTGCTAAATATTTTATAACAATTCGGTTTCTGTCCAAAGAATTCAGAATTTCCCAAAGAGTTTAGCTTAGTGTGCTAGTAGCAAATAAACGTGCTACTTTTTTCTCTTCACAGTTAAAAAGAGTAAGAAGGAAACCAGAAGAACTGTGCTTTCTTGGTATTTCTAAGTAAATTTCACTGTAGTGTCTTGTGTTTATGTTTGGACCTAAAATACATTCTGGAAATACCTAATGTAAATACTGAAAGATAGAAAAGGGTGATCCCCACTCCCTGATAGTTGAAAATGCCACTGTATTTTCCATGAACACTTAAGTCACAATCAGCTTAAAAGCACTAATAAGTGAAGAGTAAGTGAATCAGGCTGGCTGATGAAGTGTATTGGCCAACAAATTTGTGTGTGTGTTTCAGCAATTTTTAATTTTTAATCCTAATTTTAAAATGTTATTTGGTGTAGGCATCATCATGAAAATTTTGTTGGGTACCAGGATGACAACCTCTTCCAGGATGAGATGAGATACTTGCGCTCAACTTCAGTACCTGCCCCGTACATCTCTGTCACTCCTGATGCCAGCCCTAATGTCTTCGAAGAGCCTGAGAGTAACATGAAATCCATGCCCCCAAGGTACTACCTTGTCATTCTGGGTACCACACGGAAATGTTAAAGCAGTAGCATAACACCAATTAAAAATAAAAAAAAAAAATAAGTCATTGCTGCAGTTAAGAAGCTGAAGTATCAGATCAGTCTCTGAAATGGCAGCATAAAAGCCAAAAGTATATGAAGTTGTAGTTAGGAAATTTTCAATGAATCATGAGGTATCAGGTATATTTTCAACTGTTAGCAGTGGAATATCTTTGAATATGTGAATATTCTAGGAATGTACAAATCAGAACTGAAGTTTTTACTGTACTTCAGTTATTTCTCTCTAGAAAGATCCTGGATTTACAACACCAATACAAAAAAAAAATCTTCATTTGATAAGGATTTTTAGCATACAGGGAAATTTATCCATAGCCTCTGTTTCAGTCCTGCTTATTTCCCCATAGAGAAAATTGTTCCAGAATCTACAGAACTGACAAGCGATGCAAAGTCATAAATCCAAGGACTGTAACTGTTGCAAATTCCTTGACAATGTGGCAAGTTTTTTTGATTGTAAATCTGTTCTTTACCACAACTGATTGAGTGCAAATTAATGGCTTTTTTGAAAGGAAGTAGCTATTGCTCTCCTTTTAGGATTCCATTCTGAAGGGAAGTTTGAACAGGAGGAAATTTTGATACCTTACACTTTTCAAAGCAGATGTTGCTGCTTTGTTCTGTGGGACGTATAAATGTCACTGAAGAAATGACAAAGCTGTCTAGGACCAACAGTGCTAGATGGTTTTTGCCAGGTTAACCACTTTCTTGTCTCATTAGTTTACTGTTTCCTAATTCAAGCAAGTATAAAAATTTTTGTTTCATCAGGGGAAAAAAATGACTCTTACTACTAATAATAGTCCAGAATCTACTTAGATACTCAGTGTTTTTAGTTGTCAGTGATTCCTCATATTTTAGTGAGGGTTTGATGAAGAGACAATTTGATTTTTATCTGTTTTTATTTCAATTTGTTGTGTTTCATACTGACTGCACAAATAGTTTATTGGAATACTACAATCTATAATGTAGTCTTTTCAGAAATAGAACTTTTCTAACAAAACTCCTTAAGAGTGCATCGTATTGGTATATTCCTTTATTAAAACTGTGGACACCATGGTCTCCTGAGGCCTATAGGGACAGCATAAGCTGGGAGTCCTTCTGCTGACTGTAAGAAGTCCACTGAAGGTAAGGAGTAAAACATGTCAGAGGTTATAGCCATAGCAATTGAAATTTGACTTTAAGGCTAATGATGTTAGAAACTATTACTTCACATAAAATTCTAAATCTCAGTTGGTTTGCATATTAAGAATTCACTTCATAGATGTTTTCACATGCATTCTGAGGAGAAGTTTGGTCTGAAACTTCAATTTAGGCATGACCTGAATGTTTGTATCTCTCTAAAAGAAATACCTAATTTCTTGGAACTCATCATGTCCATCATTACATTTGTTTATTAAGCACTTGCATGTTTTTTCACCATGTGTAATTCTAATAGGTGCTCCTTGTTTTCCAGCATTTAAACAGTTATTAGATGCATTAGACAAAGTTCCATGTAGTAGTAACATTGTGATTATGAAATGCATGTGTCCTTATCAATTATTGGTGTATAACTCAGATATACTCTGTATGTTTGTTAATGGGTGTATCACTTCACTGCTTTCTTTGTAGTTTGGAAACCAGCCCAATCACAGACACAGACCTTGCAAAGCGCACAGTCTTTCAAAGATCATATTCAGTTGTTGCATCAGAATATGACAAACAGCACTCAATTTTGCCAGCACGTGTGAAGGCAATCCCCAGGAGACGAGTCAACAGTGGAGATGCAGGTAAGAGCACAGTTGTCAGAAGCAGGGAAAAATTATTCAGGGATTTGCAATTCCTCTTGAAAACTGTAGACAAATATATTTTTTATAAATACATCTAGTGAATTTTTAGTTATAAAACAAACGAATAGTAAACATTAGCTGTTTGGTAATCAGCACAGAATTAGCCTAAAATTGGATTAGGATTTACTGTAATTCTGAAATTTGTGGTGAATATTCTGTGCCTGATTTAAAAGTGAAGGTGGTATTTTCTTTCTTAGCTGAAGCATCATGTTTCCTTATTGCGTTTTTAATGGAATTGTCTCATATAAAAAAAATCAGTTCTAGAAATGCTTATTGCTTTTTAATTGAAATGCACAAGGAATCTAATGTATGCATATTTTTATGCTTTTGAATAGAAGTGGGGTCCTCTCTCCTGAGACATCCATCTCCTGAACTTTCTCGGTTAATCTCCGCCCACAGCTCTCTTTCCAAAGGAGAGAGAAATTTCCAGTGGCCAGTATTGGCATTTGTAATCCAGCATCATGATCTGGAAGGACTTGAAATAGCAATGAAACAAGCCTTACGGAAATCTGCTTGCCGCGTCTTTGCCATGGAGGTATTAATGAACTGATGGATCTTGTATGATTAAAATAAGATAGTTGTAAATTCTGGATTAGATTTTTTTTTTAAGATTTTGCTATGTTCCTTGTAACGTAGTTGTCATTTTAATAAACTGTTTTGGCTACAGTTCAATAATGTCTTACTTGAAGGCCTTTGCATTATCATTTGTCTATCCAAGTCATCAGTGCACTTCCTTACATAAATGGTTCAGGAAATGGTTTTACTCTAGGTTAGCTTAACCGGTTGGTAAATCCTTGTATGTGATTTGTTTTAGGCCTTCAACTGGCTTCTTTGTAATGTCATTCAAACAACTTCTCTTCATGACATTTTATGGCATTTTGTGGCTTCCCTGACTCCTGCACCTGTAGAGCCTGAAGAAGAAGAGGATGAAGAAAATAAATCAAATAAAGAAAATGCAGAACAAGTGAGTGAGGTCCTGCTGATCTTGTAGGCAAATCAGAAATACTTCCATGTGAAAAAAATTCCTTAATCCCCCTTCAGTGAAACAGAACCTTAAACTGTAGTTGAATGAATTTTGTAGACATATATTAATTTTTCTTCTGAATCATCACTTTCTGTGTGCTTAACTAAGTATTATTTTTGTCACAGCTCTAATGAAATGCAGGAACTGATAACATTAGCTTAGTTACCAAGTTTGCTATGGCTGGATTTTGCTGCTCAGACAAAGTTGGTTTCAACTGCTGGAATGTTATTTATTTCTGCATTGTTTCTTCATTTTCAGATTATTGCATTGTAATGTTTCACATCGTTAAGTCATAAGAAATGTGTGGCAGAATACAATATACTTCCCAAATTCCCTGTTTTAGGCTCCTGTGTAACTTCCTGTAAAAATTCTCTTACAGGAGCTGCATCAGGTTCACATTCATTGTAAGATTGTTGCAGTTACTCTTAAAGCAAATCACAGAAATGTTTTTGTTTACTTAACCTTTTTTCTCAGAAAGTCTATTAATAACACACAAATTGCTTTGCTCTGCAGGAAAAGGACACAAGAGTTTGTGAGCACCCTCTGTCAGATATAGTGATTGCTGGGGAAGCTGCTCACCCCTTGCCCCACACTTTCCATCGCCTTCTTCAGACAATCTCTGACCTTATGATGTCTCTTCCCAGTGGTAGTGCATTACAGCAAATGGCCTTAAGGTAAGCACAAAGCAAGAAAATGCTTGAAAGGGCTGGAAATTGTAGAATTAGAGGTTAAAAGATTTTGCAACATAAATAAGATGCTTGAAAACTCTGTGTGAGAAGGAGCACACCTATCCTTACCACTGGGAAAGAGATACATAGAAGACACGTATAAGTTTGTACATATAAAAAATATGTATAAAAGATTTTGTAGAGAGAAATGTACTTTCTTTTAAATTCTATACTGTGTCCACTATGAAAGAGAAAACATCTTACAGAACAGTGTTGTAGGATTTACATGTATGTACCCTTTGCTCAGAAATCTGTCACCTGGATAAACTTTGAGATTTTTTCTGTGTAGTTGTCTCAAAGACACAAAATGAATAATAATGGTTGCATTTATTTTGAAATTTCTAAGAAAAGTTTATTCCTGCTTTCCTCAAAATGGTGTACTAGAAATATTTGAGATCCTGCAAAATTTGAAGTTAAATGTTTATAGAAAATACTTTGAGAAGCAAAAATGTAATTAATAATTTCATTGGTAAGTTATGTCTTTGAACAACATTCAGAATTTCAAAGTTCGCTAATTGTGTTTTCAGGTGCTGGAGTCTTAAATTCAAACAATCTGATCACCAGTTCCTGCATCAGAGCAATGTTTTTCATCATATCAACAATATTTTGTCTAAATCTGATGATGGAGATAGTGAAGAGAGTTTTAGTATCAGCGTTCAGTCTGGTTTTGAAGTCATGAATCAGGCAAGTATTACAGCTCTGGCTCAGAAGCAGAGATCATTCGTGAACAGGCTTTAAATTAGAAGATTCCTTATTGCACTGTCGTATTTCCTGGAATGTATCTCAGTTTGGGATCTTGTTCCTGCTGTTTAGGCTCTCACATTTAACTTTAGAGGTTCAAAGATTGGCCCTTAGCCTGTATATCACTCAAACCTAAATTTTGGAGCAGTGCTTGTGCCTGTTTGCAAGTGAAATTTTTGGGGAATGTCTTGGACTCCATTGTGTCATTGAGTTAGTTTCCAGTTCTTTGCTTACATCTTTTTCCTCTGCTCTTCCAAGTAGCATGAAGAAATACTTCTGTTTAATGTTTTTGAACTGTTTCCTTATTGATACATTTAGGCATTTGCTAATATATTTGGCACTTAGCTATTAATATTTCCTTTAGTTTAAAGGACTGAATAATTTAAATAAACAAATCACAAATTTCTTGGAGAGCACATTCCTCAAAACCAAAATGTCTGTGTGGTTTTAAAAAAGGTAAATCATGCCTCTATTTGGGCTTACTCTCAAGTATTTTAAAGATTTCCATTTGTTTTCACAGGAACTGTGTATAGTGGTTTGTCTGAAAGACCTAACCAGCATTGTTGACATTAAAACATCAAGCCGACCTGCCATGATTGGTAGTTTAACAGATGGGTCTACAGAAACCTTCTGGGAGTCAGGAGATGAGGACAAAAACAAAACTAAAAACATCACAATTAACTGTGTTAAAGGAATCAATGCACGTTACGTTTGTGTCCATGTAGACAATTCCAGAGATCTTGGGGTAAGAGGAAAACAAAACTGTCTCATTAAAGGTGCATAGACCAAGTTGTATGTATCAGTCAAGAAGCACTGTTTTCTTTGTCAGTTGGTAATTCTAATTCAGAAGTTTGTATTTCAAAGTTTCTGAATCCTGTGATTTAGAAAGCAGGAACTGTTATGATCAGACCAGACTGTCTGAATTTGCAGTTGCATAAAACTGAAACTGGGAAACTTAATTCTCAGTGGGTGTTTAATTTCAGACGCATATTCAGTCATTTAATTTTTAAGTTACTTTTGTTGCTCATGATTTCTGCAGAAGCAATGAAATAAGGACATTTCATAAAATCCAAATTTTTTAGACTTTCTACATTCATTTTTGTTGGTCTGTAAATTAATGTTACGTATGTGTTGAATATATGATATATATATATATATATATGTTGAAATATAGATATGTTTCAGCTAAAGCTTTAATACTACGACCAGACTGTGTAGAGAGCTGTATTTTTAAATTATTTGTCCTTGCTTTAGATCACTGAGATTTTTTTGAACGAATCAACTTTTCTCTTTTATGTATGTACTCTCTTAATACAGAAGTAGTCAGAACTGTCTCAGTTTGAAGTGTTTTGTTCTTATTTTGCTTATCTCTTGCAGAACAAGGTGACTTCAATGACCTTCCTTACTGGCAAGGCAGTAGAAGATCTCTGCAGAATAAAGCAGGTAAACATTTTAGCAGCTGACATAGAAAAATTTTGCACATAGCAGAGATTTTTCTAAACAAATGGTTTCCATTTCTTACTGTAGATAAGTTACCTTGCAAATATCAGGCATGATAATAAACCTTGGAAAATACTGTATTATTAATGACAGAATTCAGTTATGTGTACTGACTATTGAGCAAGTTTTTACTCTTCTATTGAAACAGAATAGGGTTATATAAAATGTTCCTTAGACTGATTTAGTTTCAATTACTATATGGTAACTTAACTTAACCTTTCAGCTGTAGGTTTCCAAAAAAGACTCCCAGAACACAGGCAGGAGCTGATTCAGCTTTGCTCCCTCTTTGCTCTGACTTCTCCAGCAGCTTTTTACCTTCCAGCTTTACACTCATATACTGTATCCTGTCTCATGGTATTAAAAAAAAAGTTAGTCTTGTCTGCTGCAGCACAGCTCAACATAAGACACTGAGAATTAGTGTAGAAATGGCAAAGAACAAATATTAGCTGATTATAAACGAGCCTGTGGGTAGGAGAGGGCTCACTTGGCTCAGGGCTTGGGTTTCTCTGAGTAGTGATACAAGGCACTGCACCCTATCAGTTCTTGGTTTTCAGTAGTGACATTGCAGTTTAATATGAAATACATTATTTCCTAAAGTATTATTTATGTTCTTTTTTTAAATCAATTCTTACTTTAAAATAAACTTAATTTGATACAGTTCATCTCTCTTTTTTTAAAGTTAAGTCCTTCATGTCTTGAAAAGGATAGCAGATACTCACTTCCACAAAGTGACAATTTCTTTGGCAGAGGTTTCTGTGATTAGAGATGAAATAACATATCTACTGATAATTTTGTATTATATTTCAGTTAAATTATTGAGGCTGTTTTTTTTTAAATGAAAGTGGTAAGCAAATATTAAGAGTTATTATTTTCTTAATATTTGAATTGTTGCTTTAAGGCTAAGTCTAGGTGAGCCACTATTTCTAATAAGCTTTAAAGACAAAACAGAAATGGCTATATATCATCTTTTAATCTGTACTCACAAAGTTGTTAAACATATGTCTTACTGCTCAAGTTGAAATTTTCATTACAAGCATAGTGTTTGTTACAGTGACATATGATGGTAGATGACATTTTGTTTGATTTAATGTCAGTTTCCAACTTTATATTCCTCTTTAATAGGTAGACTTGGATTCAAGACACATTGGCTGGGTAACAAGTGAACTTCCTGGGGGTGATAATCACATCATCAAAATTGAATTGAAAGGTCCAGAGAACACGCTAAGAGTTCGACAAGTAAAAATTCTTGGATGGAAGGATGGTGAAAGCATTAAAATAGCAGGGCAGATTTCTGCAAGTGTGGCTCAACAAAGAAATTGTGAATCTGAGACACTGCGAGTATTCCGACTTATAACATCCCAGGTGGGCTTTTAATGATGCATTATACTGCAACAGTTACTGTGAATTGTAGACTTTTAAGTGCTTTATGTTTTAATGTAAAATGTCACATCTGCACTAGTTTATCTTTGAGATATGATAATTTTCATTGTCTTTCTACCAGGTATTTGGAAAGCTCATCTCCGGAGATGCTGAGCCAACCCCAGAACAAGAAGAAAAAGCACTGTTGTCTTCCCCAGAAGGAGAAGAAAAAGTACACAATGTATTTATTTGTATTCTATACTTTGCTGAAACTAATTGATCCAGGATGATATTCAGAATTTATTCCATTTCTTGTGCTGCATAATTTTCAGATCAAAGCAGAAGTAAAATTTCACAATTGCTTATTTCTAAAAAAAATATAATGTATTTTTAATAGTGATTATAACTAAGGCATATGCATTTAATGGAAACATGACAGTAATGGTGATGCAAGTGATGCCTACAGTTACAGAAGTACTTAACACCTGTAGTAATGGTCAACCTGAAAGTCCTTGCCTATTATCTTTTGCCTCAAAAGAGGCTCTATTAATAATGTAGAGAAAAAGTGTGAAGAAACTGCACTCCACCTGTTTTGCTTATTATTTCATTTCATGGTTATATTCCTCTTACAAAGAGAAAGTAAATACATCAAAGAGGTATTTATTAACCATAATTAAATTGATCTTGCGTACCTTACTTACTGTAAAAAAAAAGCTGCAAGCTTCTAAAACAGTTTGTTGGTACATTGCTTGTTAATTGCTACAGTAATTAGGAAATATTCTTGAAACTTTTGATCTAATATTAAATATGCTTTTTACAAAGGCCACATCAGATGCAGACCTGAAGGAGCACATGGTAGGGATCATATTCAGCCGGAGCAAACTGACAAATCTGCAGAAACAGGTTTGTTCCTTTTGAAATGATTTGATGATTAAATATTGGTGTGAAGCTATGAAGATTTTCACAGTAACAGAGAATTATTTCAATTAAATTTTCCTGGACAAAGATGAGCAAATTAAGCATTGTAGTCTTCATTTGAATTTACGTTAATAAGTAGTTTAAGTACAAGCCAAATTTCACAGCCCACTTTAGCCATGCTAGTGAAGGTACCTCAACCACAATGCTGTAGGCTTGGTAGAAGTTTTGAAGAGCTGTTTTGGCTTGTGTTGGGGCAGGTGTGTGCCCACATCGTGCAGGCCATCCGGATGGAGGCGACGCGTGTCCGCGAGGAGTGGGAGCACGCCATCTCCAGCAAGGAGAACGCCAACTCGCAGCCCAGCGACGAGGACGCCGCCTCGGACGCCTACTGCTTCGAGCTGCTCTCCATGGTGCTGGCGCTCAGCGGCTCCAACGTGGGCCGCCAGTACCTGGCCCAGCAGCTCACTCTGCTCCAGGACCTCTTCTCCTTGCTGCACACGGCTTCTCCCAGGGTGCAGAGGCAGGTCGGTGCTGCCCACTCTTCAAATGTCTTGCTATTCCTAGGAAAACATCTTCAGAATCCTACAATCGCGTGCATGAAAATTGTATTTGGAAGTTGAAGTGTCAGGTTTTAGGGTGCTTGTTTGTTTTAATAATTGGAACACGGTAGAAATAAATATCTGTCAGATGAACAGCCCAGTGGTTTTTCAGTATTTCACATTAAGTGTGTATAATGCCCATGCAGCCTGTGTAGGCAAGATGAGAGGTTTTAATTACCAGAATCTCGTATGAAACAATTCTTAGCATCTGTGTCTTACACTCAGGCTCTAGGTGTAGTAGTGTGGAAATAGACAGCTCCTTTCTGCTCTTGGTATCCTCAAGAACATCCTTTCTGAATTTCAGTGTTGCCTGAGTGTATATATATTTGTATGCACACAACATATAAACATACAAATATTTGTTTGTTTATTTGATAATGTTAATAATATATAACAAAATATTCGCATTAGTACAGTTAATGCGCTATTTTGTTGCTAGCTGCTGTGCCACCTTCAGGTGGAATTTAAGTTTCTGTTGCAGAAACTCACACTCTCTATTCTTCTTTTTGCAATTTTTTAACTGTTAAAATCTCACATCTCAACTTGCCTGGAGGCAGATACTGCCCTGCTTAGTAATTCTGATACATTGCAGATATACAGTAGCTTTTCAAGAGAACATTGAGAGCTTGCAAAATTAGATATGAACTGTTAAGTCCTTAAGCTTTCATCAGCTTTCATGCTGATTTGGATGAAACTCTGCATGATATGTGCAATTTCAACTCCAGCTTTACCAGTTGGTAAGGTTAGGTCATTTCAAGATAACTCTTTTTGGGTCCAGAGTGATTGGCACAAGAAAAAATTCCAGTTAGACTATCTAAAGGAAAAACAAAAAGAGTGGGAAGAGTACTATAATTCTCATTGTCTCAGGCAAGTACTTTCGTTTCCAGAAGTTTAAAGTGTCTCTAACAGTTTCTGACATCTCAATAATGTGTGTGAAGTGGGTGATGTATCTGTACCATGCAAGCAAATGAGAGTTGTACAAACATCTGTATCACTTGTTACCCCAAGTCCAGTACCAAACCTAATTTTGTTAGTATTTGAAGACCAAGTATTGTTTGTGTGAGATTGGCCTTGTCTCACTGCTTGCATTAATAAACACTTAATCCTAAGATAGAAATACTGCCAAATTTCTTGCAGGAATAATTAAGTACGGCAATTAGATTCAATCCTTCTAACTGAAATAACTTCCAAAGAAGAAGGAGGACTTTATTTGATTTTGCTTGAAACCTCCAGCTGTCTTGATAAGAATTGTGGTGTTCTGATGTTTTTTTTCCTCCAGGTAACATCATTACTGAGACGTGTGTTGCCCGAGGTAACCCCCAGTCGCCTGGCAAGCATTATAGGGGTGAAGTCTCTTCCACCAGCAGATATAAGTGATATAATTCATTCAACAGAAAAAGGAGATTGGAACAAACTAGGTATCTTGGACATGTTTTTGGGATGCATTGCCAAAGCTCTCACTGTACAGCTAAAAGCCAAAGGAACTACAATCACAGGGACAGCTGGCACTACTGCAGGCAAAGGAGTTACTACAGTCACACTTCCAATGATCTTCAATTCAAGGTTTGTTTAAAAATATGTAACAAACTACAGACTATGCTGAATGTGTACATTCTTCCTTTGTGCTGGATTTTTAAAAAATACTAACTAATAATTACCATTTATCCTTTGCAGCTACATTCGACGAGGTGAAAGCCATTGGTGGATGAAGGGGTCAACACCTACACAGATTTCAGAGATCATCATTAAACTCATTAAAGACATGGCAGCAGTGAGTTTCTATCCTTTAAATGTGGAGGATATTCAAATATTTCTGATAATGAAAAGTCCTTCTTTTCATTACTTTTACTACAGTTAGTATCAGATTGAGCTGCTAAATGTGAATGGGTCTCAAGAAAAAAAAAACTTTGTTTTCTGGACAGAGTCTGGGGCTAAGAGCAGAAGGAGCTGAGTTCTGATTCTGCTAACAGAAAATCGATTTTTAAGTGAGCTTTTTGATAAGTTGCTTTTACTAGAAATTTAAGAGGCAAGTAATAATTGTGGGTCGTTTTTTAATATTACTAATTTTTAAGCTTAATTTTTAAATCTTGAGCACTCAGAACTTCAATTGAAAAGTTACTGTGAAATAAAATAATAGCATTGTTTTTGCGTAAGTGTACGTAGACTTAATGTATGGATTTTCTGGTTGAGATTAACTTCTTTCCGTCCCTGAAATCTACATTTATACTTGCTTATTACTTTAATGATCTGGGATGAAATTTTCTATAGTTATATCTACTTCAGGCAAGTTTTTTGGCTGAAAAATGGATGAAAAGTGGATTGGCTGTTTCCCAGAAACAATACTAGCAAAAGAAAAAAGATTTTGTATGTTTTTGGGAAAGGAGTTTGGTTGGGAGGTTGTTTTTGTTTTCCTTAATTCTGCACCTATTTGAGTGAGATGCTCTAAATGACCCAGATGTTCCTCTGTGAATACCCGTTGAATGGTTTTTCAGTATCTTCAGGATGGGAGTCCTGTTCTCTAAACCATTCCCTCTGCTTAGATTAAGGAGGTTCCTTCTCAAAGTTGATGAAGCTGGATGGGAGTTCTCTGCAACTGCCACTATTGACTTTGACCATAAGATTTTAGAATCTCACAATTGATAAGCATTATAATTAAAGTCTGTCTGAGTTTGAGGCTTTCTAGAGCTGCTAATTGTCAACAGGGTGGCATCAGTCTAACTGTCCTCTTGGTAAGACTTGCAGATGTGATTCCTTTCTCATAACTTTTTCATCACTTACAATGTGTAGGTACCTAGATATGAATTAGTCACTGTTTTTAGAGTTCAGTGAATCTCAATTATGTGTCGCCTTCATCATGAGGTTTAGAACTTTAGAGGTTACATTAAGATGAAGGATGCAGCAGCCTCTGAATCAGAAACTTGAGGGTATGAGTCAGTGCCATACACTCAGAATGTTGAAGATTGGAAAGTATTCTGTGGTTCTGATGTTTGCTATGTATTCCTCTTTATTTATTTCTAATACAGGAGTTGTGGAGACTTTCAGGAGGCTGAGCTAGGCATGTGAAGCTAATTTTTCTAGGAACTCACTGTGATCCGTGTGCTGGTCACAGTCACATATCCATGCTCCAGCTTTTTATCTTTCTTTCTGCAGAAGGAGGGGGGGACACTTTAGGAGAAGGACTTTCCATTCTTCAAATCATATGCCCTCTACCTGTTCCAAGTTAATTATTCCAGTAGTTGCTCAGAGACAACCTCAGTCAGACACCTCAGTATTTGAGGGCTAATTTTTACCAGATCTGTCTGATTTGAGAATCAAGGCCAGGCTGGCCTTTAAGGAATGTGGTCTAGTGGAAGGTGTCCCTACCTGTGGCAAGGGTGTTGGAACTATATGATCTTCAAGATCTCTTCCAACACAAGTAATTCTGCGAAAACACCTGATTTATCAAAGTCATCCCTGATTTCCTCTTTTTCTGTTCTAACTTGCAATACTAACATAGTGTTTTGCAGCAATTCTAATGGCAATTTTAATTGCTCTTAATAAAACCTGCAGTAAATTGAGTTTCCTCTTTAACAGGGTCATCTGTCTGAAGCTTGGTCACGTGTGACAAAGAATGCTATTGCTGAAACCATCATAGCTCTGACCAAAATGGAGGAAGAGTACAGATCACCTGTGAGGTGCATTGCAACAACCAGAGTAAGAATTTCACTAAACTTAACATTAATTCCTTGTAAATGTGCAGTAGGAGCTCATTCAAGAGCCTTCTTATATGTCAGAAATACACAAGTGAAAACTGAATTAGAATTACATATGCATCTTGGTCATCTCAGAAATAACGAAGAAAAAGTGTGATGCCTGTATACATTTGGGGGTTTATTCTTGAAATAATTCAGCTTGAAGTTTGCCACACTTGCCCTACACTAAATCTGAGAGCATCTGTGTGGAAAATAGCACAGTATGTATCAGCTGTCTTCTTTCAGCTCTCCAGGCAATTATTTTAAGTGGTTTGACTTCTAGGTAATCAGCTGCCACATCTCAAGGCTATTATGAAAACACTCAGTAACAGATGTTCTCTAGGACAATTAAGCTAAGCTTCACCTGTGTTTGTCTCAAAAAATATTTGCTGAACCCTTTATTGCTGACATGGTGTAACCTGGTGGTTTTCTTTTCTTGGTCTTTACTTCTTCTGTGCATCTTTTATAGAAAGTGAGGACTACTTTAACCTTAACAGATTGCTCGAAATACCATGAAGAGCGTATTTGTAAATTATGATATTCCTGCTGTCAGAGGGAGTACAGATTTTAGCTTCTCAAGCTTAATAATTACATTATTAAGCATTTGACACTAATGTTTTCCATCTTAAAAGGCTGTACCAGTTCTTTCATCATTTTGTTACATATAGTCTCTGCTTTCTGGAGGTCACAATCTTGGACTACCACTGGCTCCTGCTGTCATCGTATTGGTTTAACCAGGTCTTAGAGGAGCCCTGATTGTCAGCCCAGCTGCTCCCGTGACTGAATGTAGTTCTGTCATAGAAGTGTGGGGTTTTGGGGGAGAGTCTGGTAAAGTTTCTCAACAAAAACAATTTTATTTGAATCAAATATTTGATTAAAGATTGTTCCAAAAAGCCAAGTCAAGTGCCTTTCAGTTTTGTTTGCACTGACAAATTATCCTCATGTAGCTCATCTATTCAGGATTTCACTGTAGTCAGTGGAGAAGAAGAGAGAAAAGCTTCCTTTGACTAATTAGCTCAGAACCTTTTTTTAAGTAATGCAAATTTGCCCTATGTAGTAAGAAGGGAACAAGGAAACCAGTCTCATTGAGCTGAAGTTCTTGGGTGATTGTTTTTGATTTTATTTTTATTAGTCTGTATCCTTGAATTTCTTCTTCCCCAAAGCCTGCAATGTTTGGGAGCAATGTGCAAGTCTGTATTTGTCCTATTTCTTCATAATGTGCTTTGCTTGGTATTTCTCCACTTTTTCTTTCAGGTGTGTCACTTTATGATTATAAATACAGTCGCCAGCACACAAGAAAGAAATGAGGTAGTTCCCAAAAGTTAAATAACTTTTATTGTGTTCCTGACTTCTTTTGGAAAATAAACTTGCTTTGTATGAGCAGGCTTCAGCTAACCGTAATAGTTTGCAGGTAACAGTGACATTCTTACCTTTTCAGTATTTGGTGGGGTTTGGTTTGGTTTTAACATGTCTAAGACATTTTATTCTACCTTGCCTTTGAATAGCTGTGGCTGGCCTTAGCATCCCTCTGTGTACTTGATCAGGATCATGTTGATAGACTATCCTCAGGAAGATGGATGGGAAAGGACGGGCAACAGAAACAGATGGTGAGATTGAAAATCTTGGTTTTGTGTTCATTTTGATTTATTCAATCATTAAAGAATTTACAATAATGGTAGAGAAAGGTAATTGTACATACATTTGAAATATTTGTGTTTTAGACAAGCACTGCTCAGAAGACAGAAATTTGCAACTCTGTCAGTATTCAGGATGAAGTAATGCCTTCCTAACACCTGTGGGATGAGTTTTTTAGTAGATTAACTCAGTTTGTACAGCACCCTCTAGCAGAGATTTTTCTTTCTGTCTTAATCCCTGTCACGAAATAAAATCAATTCCTTTGTGTTACTCAGTAACTAGAGAATGATCACCCCAGAGAGTAAGTCCTTCTAGCTGAGTTTAGTAAAATTACCATTTCCTCAGAGGACTTATATATTTGATGTGGAATATGATTCTGTCCATACTTCTCAGTATGGCAAAAAGCTTGTGAGTTTTTAAATACTGTTTTAGAAAGAGCAGAATAATGAAGCTGGTCTCTTTGTCTTGGTTAGGTGGATCCCTGTGGGAAGCAAGGGAAGGTGCAATAGCAACCAAGCATAGTTAGAGCAAAGAAGCATCCCAAGCAGTTTAGTGTAGGTAGAACTAGAATACAGGTGGCATAAATTGCAACAGCAGCAGGGAATAAAACTCTGCTGGAAGGAATCAGACAGAGGTTGCTGAGATGATTAAGAAAGTCAAGAGTCTTGGAGATGTTAGAGAAGCAGCCATGGCATTGTCAAGCAGGTATTCAAACTGCTGAACGTAGCCTGAAATTCCCCAATCCTGTTTCACATCAGGGTATTCAAATGTTGAGAAGAACTGTGTGTCTCCTTACCAAAACTGCTTTGAAAGAACTCTGTTCTAAGTTGCATGAGAGTATCATGGAAACCATGTGTTATTACAATGGAAATGTTCTCAGACATGTGCACAGTCAAAATCAGTTGTTGAAGTCTATTTGTGGGGATATTTTGAATTGCGAAACAGAACCCTACTGGATTTTTTTTAAAAAAACCAAAATCCGTAGAGCAACTTAATGTTATGATGGATTTTGAAGTTTGTTACTTCAACCATACTGTCTCTGAGTTATGGATGACCTGCAGCTTTGTTTAGATATTTGAAAAAAGTAAACATACCATATGAAAGTAATGAAGGGTAAATATCATGCCTGTCCTGTATCAAGGACTGACCTGAGTACTCATATCTCTGAACTTTCCTGTTAACATGCCCATAACCCTGTTGTTACCACCTAAACCTCTTCTCAGACTAATTAATAGCAGTGTCTCGACTGTATTGTTGAAAAACACAGTTTTGGTGCATCACACAAAATATGAGATGAAGAATATCAGGAAAACTGATGTCATAAATTGAGGGGGTTTGTGTCAAGGAATAATTGTTTAAATACTGATTATTTTAAATACAGAATTAATAGTCCAAACCAACTCTTTCTCCACCTTTTTAAATTGGACGGAAAGTGTGGGATGTGTAACTGAGAGGAGAATAAAAACAGATACTGAAAGGAAGTGAAGGAATTAATAAAGGGGAATTGTTTCTTTCTTTTTTTTTTCACAGCCCATGTGTGATAATCATGATGATGGTGAAACTGCTGCAATCATTTTATGTAATGTCTGTGGGAATTTGTGCACAGACTGTGACCGATTCCTTCATCTCCATCGGCGAACAAAAACTCACCAGAGACAGGTAGAGTATACATGGCCCGTGTTGTGTGCACTGCATCATTGTGTGCAACTCCCCAGATAAATACAACCAAAAGGTAGTAGCAAATACTGAATCTGAAAAGGGTGGTTTATTTTATTTTGGAAATGGGATAGATGTGTTTCCAGTTAATTCTCCTTAGTTGCTTTTTATTACTTTCTCGTGTCCTTTATCTTATACAAAGATTAGAAAATCTTGCAGCAGTTCCCAGTTCTAGTTATTACGATCCATCAGCTTTTCCCTCTTGTTTAATACTGTTTAGGAATGCTCTTTTGGAATTTGGAAACTGCATAGACTTGAAGTATAAGTTTCTTCTTTATTCCTGTTAAATTGGGTCTCCTTTGCCACTCCTGTCATATGAGTCAGTGCTTGTCAACCTCTTCATTTCTAATGTACATGTATTCCTTTTTAATATCCAGGAAGATGATTTGACAGCAAATATTCCTACTAGTTCCCCATGAGTCTTCTCTTATTTTTCAATATTCCTCTAGCTTTCACTGTATTTTCACAGATAAGCTTGAAAATTTTCTGACTTCTTTTGGGTTTGTTTTTAGGATTGAAACTTCGACTAGATCTGAGTTTTTATAACTTGCTGAGTACTCTGCTAATTAGTATTCTTCTGTGGTATTCTTTTATCCTTTTCATCTATAAACTTGAAACTACATTCTCTTTGGATTTTTTCTTTTTGTCATTGAAACAAATGTTGAAGATACCTTTACTTCTAGGTCCTTTTTCCTGACATGATTTCTCATTTATGGTTTTTGATCCTTTATTTTCCCCCTTAAATAATAAATGTCATTAATAAAGTTAATTCAGTGGAACTCAGTCCTCTCCTACAATGCATCTGTATTAACGCCTTAATTATGTTCAGGAATGGGCTTTTAAAGGAGATGATCATATCTCCTTAAAGTACATTGTTTTCTGTTATTGAGCAGCCTTGGAGTGCATGAACTGGATTGTTTTCAGGTGAAACTAAAAGCAAATGAAAAGATAGATGCAGGGACACACTGTTAATGGTCATGCAGTGCAAGGGATCAGCTGGTCTAGAGCACGTCAGACCTTTGGTACTGAGTTTCACTCCTCCCTGGTGCCACAGCATTTGCAGTGTAGTCTCAGCCTGGCACTTCCATGTGTGTCTGTTATCTTCCATTTCTTAGCCAGAGTCTTTGCAAACCCCTTTGAAATTTTCCTGTTTTGTCATCCTAAGAAGATCATTTTATGTCTACTCTTCGGTCATGGCACAGCACAGTCTAGTCTCATTCATGTTTCTGATTTCTCCTATATAGCCTGTTCAGATTACAGTTGATAAAAAGTAAGTTCTTATCTCATAGAAGACCTCACATTTTTCCTTTTATCTGTCCAAAATAGCTACTTACCAGATTTTCCTATTTACTTCTATAAAAGCATGTTTAAACTTCTGCTCTTTATTCACCACTTCTACCTTTACATCTCACATGTTAAGCCTCTCAGATTCAATTTCAATTCTGTCATGTTCTTTCTCTCCTGTTTTCTGTTTGCTTCCTGTTTTTTTGTCCAACTTCAGTCATACAAACCTCTTTAATGTGTTATCTCTCCTTTCCAGAAAGGACAGCCTGTAACTCAGATGTGCTTATATGAATTCTTTGTGAAACAGTTAGGGGTTTATTTTCTGGTTCTAGTAAGAACTAAAGTGAGTTGTATACATCCATACCTGGGAAATTCTAACTTTGATTGCATTGCAGGTGAAACAAATGTAAACAGAACTGCCTTTAAAGCTTGGGAAAGGAGCAAAAGAAGAGACTGCATGAAATTCCCTAAGGATCTCATGCAGTTTTTTTATTCTGCAAAAACTTTATACTTTCCTTATTGTAGCCAAAAGTATCTACTGTGTATTTATATGAAGGTCAAAAATATTAATATTGTACACTTCCATAATTGCTATTCTATAGTACATGTTATTAAGACCCTAATTCTCAATGTTCCTTTGCTAAACTGCTGGGATGGTTATGTGAAGCTATTTCTGATGTTATCTTGTGCTTTTAATATATTGTGGCCTACTGGATGTATTGGGTAGCTTACAAAATCTAAGCTCTGTAGTTATTAAATCAGAAAAAAATGTGCAGCTCTCTTCTTAGCATTGCTGCTATTGTTTCTCTGGCATTTTAGATCAAGAGTTAATTTTATTCATTTTTACTTCTAAAAGCATTAAGCCTTTAACCTGTATATCTGCAATACATACAAGTTACAGAATGTATAAAAGAAAAACAGCTTGCAGTAGACAATCTCCACAGAGTCTACAAAATGCCTGGTGTAAATTCAGAGAAAGTGTGACAAAAATAACAAACACATGCATACTCTAACTAAACATGCTATTTAGTATCTGTTTGGTTAACTTGACAGGTGTTCAAAGAAGAAGAAGAAGCTATCAAAGTTGATCTCCATGAGGGCTGTGGTAGGACCAAACTTTTCTGGCTGATGGCACTAGCAGATTCTAAAACTATGAAGGCTATGGTGGAGTTTAGAGAACAGACAGGTAAAACACAACTCTTACTACTTGCTCTGTATTGTGATTATTGTGATTTTCACCTACTATAGGGCAATGCTTTTAATTATTTATTAATAAAAGTAGAATAGTTTAGCTGCATAAGAATTGTTGGATTTCTGGTCGTTTTCTGTGACTGCTGGTTTGATGTCTGATGGAGTGTCAGTCCTTTGTTTCACTAGAACATTTTTGCCTTGTTCTCTTGTGGCCACAGGCAAACCGACTACCAGCAGTTCTGAAGCATGTCGGTTCTGTGGGTGCAGGAGTGGAACTGAATTGTCAGCAGTGGGAAGCGTTTGTTCTGATGCAGACTGCCAGGTGGGTATTAGCAAGTATCAGTCATATTAATTACATAAATACATAAATACATCATAGGATGAAATGGGCTTCTTATTTTGAAGAAACCTTGTTTAACCCTGTGGTCCATTTTAAATGAGATCTCGCATTTGAAAAAGTTCTAATATTGAATATTACCATTCAAATACTTCTGAGTTTGTAAATGTTTATTTTAATTACAGACTACAAACACTAATAGCCAACTAACATACTGGGTAATTTCATTATTATCTTCAGAAGTATCTCAAGTTTTCACAACAGCTTTGCAGTTATAAAGTAAAATACACACTGTCAACATGAAGTCAAATGTACCGGAAAGCTTGATAAGAAGTGTTTGCCCAACAGTCAGTGCATTATGTGAGTGTAGAACATTTAAGACTTGGCCAGATTTGTCATCTATATCCACGTATCCTGAGTGTTTCTGTGCCCTGCAGTGTGGGTGCAGTCAGCAGAGGGCCAAATCCTAACCAGTTTATTCCCTCACCTCACTTCTGCCCAAGTGAAGCAAATGGGTCATCTTCTTTCTCTCTCAGCCTATGAAGACATTACTTAAATTCAGTTCTATTTATTGTTAGCTTCTGGGTGACTTTTATAATTTTTCTGTTTATTAGGGATGGGAATTAGAGGTGGTTAAAAATCCATTTCCATGTAGAATCACTTTATGCTAATTAATGATTAGCTTATAATGGGTTCTTAAGAGTGGGTTACTTGAAACTTCTCTGAAATCTGTAGGTATCTTAAGGCTGTTTATACAGGGTCAGCAATGTTTATGCAGGAAGCAGTCAATATATAAAAAGCACAAGGAGGATAAATGAATAGTTCTCTTTCTGTTGAAAGTTTTAAATTATGGTTTCATTAAGCCATTTGCATTCAGGAGCAATGCAGGTAAACAAAGGAAACATTGTTATTTCAAGTACACCGCGTTCAGCTTTTCCCAAGTACCTGATGCGGCAGCCGCAGCAGACATAAATCATGACCCTTTCAGCTCAGTTTACTGCACGGACCAGCAGTCCTTCAAAAAGTGACAGTCAGAACACTCTTGAAGGGGAAGGATGATTAACTCTTTCCTTTCAATTTGTTTAGGAGTATGCCAAGATTGCCTGCAGCAAGACACACCCCTGCGGGCACCCCTGCGGAGGCGTTAAGAACGAGGAGCACTGTTTGCCGTGCTTGCACGGCTGTGACAAAAACGCCACGACTCTTAAACAGGATGCTGATGACATGTGCATGATCTGCTTTACTGAAGCACTTTCAGCAGCACCAGCCATCCAGGTTTTTTGCTTGTTTGTTTGTTTCCCCTTTTAAGAGATTACTATTATGATTGTAATGTGTAGTATGAAGGAAGTGAAAATATCAAGTCTTTCAAATTATGCTCCTAAAAATTTGAAAACACACATTTTAACAGCAGTTAAGCTACTTAAAAAGCTTTCTTTTTGTCTGGCATTAATTCTGTTTCAAGGAAGCAGATTGGATCAATTTAGTTTGCTGTGTCTATTATTAAAATACATGGTATTTTATAAAGAAGAAAAACAACTGAGGTGATTAGTCAGTATAATTCAGATGTGTTTCATGTATCCATAGGTGGTCTTGGAGTGGTTATTATTTTAATGCCCACTTTATGTTCTTTCTTGTTGTTAAGAAGAAAATAGGGATCTTCTAGGATTTTAAATAAACTAATATTGGAATTTATATATGTTGTCACTTGAAAGCAAATTACTACTTCTAATTTAGTGGTTAATGTAACTTCAATATTCACTTACACTTACTCTTTTTTAAAGCTGGACTGCAGCCATGTTTTCCATTTGCAATGCTGTCAGCGAGTACTAGAAAACAGATGGCTTGGGCCAAGGATAACTTTTGGGTTTATGTCCTGCCCAATTTGCAAGGTAAATGAGCTGTGTGCCTGCCTAAGTCAAGCAACTTACCTGATACTTTGCTTTTCCTCTTTTTTGTTAATACTCTGTTGCTTGTTGCAGTATAAATGAGTTATACGTGACTTGTTTTCTTAATTTCACATGCTATAAAGACTAGCGTTGATGTATCTTTTTACCTTCTTCTGCTGTTCCCTGAGGTGTCCTCTTAAAAAGAAAGGATACTCCAGACATTGTCTTAATGCTTTTTTATTCTTAGCACCATCAGCTTGAAATTCCCAGTGTTTGGTGATGGTAGGGAGGGGAAGAAGTAATGCACACGATCTGAAGCAGGAGTTCTCCATTTTACTAACCCCATTTAAAGCTGCTTTGCTTTTCAGTGTGAGGGCAGAGCTGAAGAATATATGAACTAATGCTGGACTAAGTTACTGACAATTCCTCTTGTAGTCTACCAAATTTAAATTGCAGTGAGCAAAAGCTTATGATAGCTGCTGGAAAGAAGAGCACCTTGCCCCACTCTAGGAATTTGAAATTTGGGAATGGTCAGCCATTCTGCATGCTGTAGTTCTTCTGTCATGTAGCTCATGGTCGCTAATTGATAAAGAGCTGCCATAGAGGACTGTCAGTCGTTATGCTTAATTGCTGAGCAGTAAGCCAAAAAGGACCAAAATTACAGAAAATATACCATCAGAATATTGCTGTGTTGTGGTGACTATTTCATATATTCTTCACCACCTCCCTGGCTGTTAGTCTGTTGAAAGGGTTCCCATACCACTACAGGCCATAGAAAAAGCATTTGTGGATACTATTTTTGCAGCAAATAGAGTGCAATCTGTATCATCAGCCATTTTTCAAAATGTCCATTGCCTGAGCTTCTATGTTTTCATGACATCTATCATGCAATTTGTGCCTGCCTATAACACAAATTATCATAGCTATTAGGATAAAGATGGAAGATGTTTTAATCAGGATTTTTTTTTTTATTTCAGAACAAAATCAATCACACAGTATTAAAGGATTTGCTTGATCCAATCAAAGAACTCTATGAAGATGTAAGGAGAAAAGCGCTCATGAGATTGGAGTATGAAGGGCTGCACAAGAGTGAGGCCATCACAACGCCAGGTGTTAGATTTTATAATGACCCCGCTGGCTATGCTATGAACAGATATGCTTATTACGTTTGCTACAAGTGCAAAAAGGTATGGTGGTAGTTATTAAATGTATGTTACCATTTCAAAAGTAATTTCTTAGAATAGAATAATATTTAGTATATTGTGTATGGAGCAGAAAAGCAGGAAAATAATTTGTTCACAGAATCGTAATGTAAAAAATCAAGTGTTGGGCCAGTGAGATGTACATAGCATTTTAGGATTAAAGCTCACATGTGTATACTGAGCAGCTCAGAAACCAAAAGCACCTTGAGTTGATTGGCACCTACAAGAAGGTACAGTACCTACTTCCTCCAGTACCTATTCACCTTAAGCTGCTACTTAATTCTGATATAAGGTCTACAGAGCATCCAAAACTGTTCCAAAAGCCTTACAGTCGCTTGCACAGACCCCAGGGTGCGTTACAGTATTTGGTCTTGTTTATCCTGAGACCGATGGACATTGTCTGAGTGCCTCAAAACAGACAGTCAAGAGAGATCAGAATAGTGGAGGCCACTGAAATGGCAGTCATTCTTCATATTCCCGTTACAAATGGATTTGGTTAAACTGAACAGAATAGCTAAAAGAATAATTGTCTCTGATTTAACATCCAATTGTTTCTATATTCAATTAAGGCATATTTTGGTGGTGAAGCTCGTTGTGATGCTGAGGCTGGACAAGGAGATGACTATGATCCAAGAGAGCTTATTTGTGGTGCATGCTCTGATGTTTCAAGGGCTCAGGTGAGTAAAAAACTTCTGTTCACGTTTTTAGTTCATTCTGAAACTCTGAGTTCCTGAGCTGTTCACAATTGTTTGTAATTATATGTATTGTACAATGTTGTGTAGTATTAATATATTCTACAGAACGTAGGAATGAGTTGTTTGGATTGTTAGGACGTGGCTACTTCATTGACTGGTGTTTGCTTTCTTTCATTCAGATGTGTCCCAAGCACGGTACAGATTTCTTAGAGTACAAATGCCGCTACTGCTGCTCAGTTGCTGTTTTTTTTCTGTTTTGGGACTACACATTTTTGCAATGCTTGCCATGATGATTTCCAAAGAATGACAAGCATCCCTAAAGAAGAGCTCCCACACTGTCCTGCAGGTAGGTCTTGGACAAAGCAAATTTACCACACTGAATTCTGAAATAAGCAGGAAGTTCCAGTTGATACTAACTTTTCTTGCTGATATTTTTTTTGGTTTCTGGCAAGGTCATTGCACTGATCATTTAAACATTAGCTACTTTGATAGAGAAAGACATTTCAATTTACCTATATCAGGTCAAACTCCAGATGTAAAATGATGTGTAAAATTGTACACTGATAAAATGAACACACTGTTAGGTGATGTGTAAGTACTTAGGTATCATTTACAAACTATTACCTAAATGCCTTAGTTAGTAAGTTCATGTGCTGTATATTGATGTTAGCAAATTATTCGAGGGGGAGAAGTGAGATCTTTTTGTTAAGATATTTACATAAAATAAGTAAACAAATTCCTGCTATAATCTTAGAATTATTGTTTGCTGCAGAATGTATCTCTTGTTCATTATTATCAACTTTTCTCTTAGATTATGCGAGTTTCTTCCACAGTACTAATGAGATAAAACTTCCTTAAGTGACTTGTCTATAAGCTTCTTGTCTTTTTTACTTTGAATTTGATTGGTTTCAATTATATGGCCATTTAATCAATTTTTTTCTCTTCAAATACCAATTCAGCATTTGAATAAGAGATATTGCCTTCACTTAGTTTGGGGTTTTTTTTGAGGAAATGTAATATATGTTTGTTTACATTGTCTGCAAGCATTAACCTAATCTTTTCTTTTTTTCCTCACCCTTAAATTCACTGTAGGTCCCAAAGGTAAACAACTTGAAGGAACAGAATGTCCACTTCATGTTGTCCATCCACCCACTGGTGAAGAATTTGCTCTGGGTTGTGGGGTTTGCAGAAATGCTCACACTTTTTAGACTAGCATTTTTTTAACCAGAGCAAAACAGGTACCCTCATCCCTCAAGTGTCCTGAAAACAAAGTCCAGCTGGGATGAGGATGGGACCATTCCATAACCCAGGTAAAAGGAACAATTTACAGTGCAAGAAGGATGCCAAATACCATGTACATAATTCTTGCTGTGAGATATTGACATTTTTTGAACCGAGACATCAAAATTTGTGAGGTGTTTGCATGTGGCCATTACAGTCATCGGCTAGGAAACATTGGACATTTACAAATAAACAATTGTTATTAAAGGATCTGTGTGTCTGTGGACTATGAATGATGCTGGCTTTCAGGAGAAAGAAAAAATATTGATTATTGTATACTGACTTTTTGTAATCTTGTACAATTGTAACGCATCACAAGTGGGGATGGGAAAGAGGAATATTCTGGTTTATTTCCTAGACTGTTATAAAAAAAATGTGTTAGGAAGGCATAAATGTAACAAGTATCACACTGTATATAAAGGTATCAATGTTTGTCCTGTATAAGAAATATTAAATTACAACAGCAGTTTCATTTAAACTTCTGGGTTATGTTTGAGCCTGAAATTTTAATGAAGTGCAATACTGAGTGTGCCTCATATCTTGCAGCTGTAAACATAATGGAATGTACATGTCAATAAAGCCACTGTACATTTTTATACAGTGAAAGTCTAAAAAATGTGTAAGCCTCCATTTTCAGAAACACTTTTAAAACAGAGTGGGGAGGGGAGTGGGAAAAAGGGAGGTGTCTTTTAAATTATTTCAGCAGACTCTCAAAAAGTAGGGAAGTTTTTTGGGTAAACTGGTGATTATAGAAGTGCTTAAGACCTAAAAAGCACTGCTCCATTTGTCAACAGAAAAGCTGGATGAGCATGCATACCAGTCACATGAAGAATTGTATTTCTATTTCAATTACCAAAAGTGTTTTAAAACACAAAGGAAGACTACATTTTTGCATTTATTTTGATCAGTTATATTTTACTAAAGACTCCTAATCACTCCCACTTTTAGGACAAACAGCTTTTTGCCTTGAATTTCAAAATGTTCAGTTCATAAGTCTTAAGTCCTCTGCACCTGCATAATGAATGCAAAATGTAACCTCAAGTAAAAACTTCTTTCTACAAGATTTTATCTTTAGTTTTTTGGTTTTTTTCTTAGATGTGTTCAACTCCCTTTCTAGCATTTCTGTCTTGAAGCTGATGAAAAGTGTGTGACTGGGTTCTAATTTAATATACTGGTAGATGACATCCACACCAGACAATCTTGATTAGGCTGGAACCATGATCCATCTTGCCTAACTTCAGACATCTGTAATCAGAGAATCACAGAAAGGGTGAGGTTGGAAGAGACTTTTGGAGATCATTTTTCCCCTGCTAAAACAAGTTCACCTTCAGCAGTTCATGTATCTCTGTGCTTTGAAATAGTTCTGAAAAGTTCACACACCTGTGTGAAGCACACACCTGTGAAGTACAATTGATCTTATTCCCTGTAGCACTACTGGGGGATCAGGACAGGCTGTGTCAGTGGGCCAAGGCCAATTGTGTGAGGTTCAGCAAGGCCAAGTGCTGGATTCTGCCCTTGGGTCACACCAATCCCAGGCAGTGCTACAGGCTGGGGGAAGAAGGGCTGGAAAGCTGCCCAGCAAAAAAAGGACCAGGGGCTGCTGGTCAACAGCAACTGTACATGAGCCAGGGTGTGCCCAGGTGGCTGAGAAGGCCAGTGGCATCCTGGCCTGTGTCAAAAATAGTGTGGCCAGCAGGAGCAGGGAAGTGATTGTCCCTGTATTGCGTGTCTGACACATTGTCATATTTAGAAAATTGCAATGTAACACCATCATTACAAATTATATTTTTGAATTTTTCAGCCTTTTAGTTTATATTTTTATGAGTATTAATTTAGGAAATTGAGATCATAGTGTGAAAAGGATGTGACACTGTTCATGTTTATTTAAAATGGATAGAGTGAGGGCTAGGCAGTACTGGAGAAATGTTTCTCCCACACAACTAACCATCCCCTATCCCCACTCCAGGGAGGCAGTACGGCCACGTGTGAGCATCAGGCTCTTGTCCAGAGCTCAGCTCCCTCACGTAAGGGTTGAACCTTGAACACGCTGCTCCCACAGTGTCTCAGACATTCACGTCATCGCATCTCCCCACGCCGATCTCTGCGCTGATTACAGCAGATGCCAGCACAGGCCACTAATCAGATCAGTCCACAATAAGATTGCTGTATACCTTTCCAGCAGTCTCACATGTTTTTCTATCAGCTGTTGATCCACAGCCCACGCAATGGAAATAGTTCTTATTTGTACCGCCCTGTTTGCCAAGCCCACCACACTCAGCTGATTTGTACCAAATGCAGCTCCTGGCCAAGACAAGGCCTTAGTCCTCGAAGTTGGATCATTAGTTCACAAATAGCTTAAATTTTTGTGGGTGTATCCACCCACTGAACACAAAGTGAACAGTAAATGTTAATAAGATACATCTAATTAACATGCCACCATCAAGGCCAAATAAGCTTGGTCCTTACAAAACAGGTTTTGCTAATTCCATCATACTAGGCTCATGTTTCACCTAGACAAAGGCTTAGCTAGGGAGCTTCAGACCCACCCAGTCATTTGGGATAGAATTCAAACTTTGCAGGGCTTTTCCACATCCCTCTTGTTAAGCCACGCCACACACTGCAGGTGCCAGAGTGCAGTGCTTGTAGGGCAGATGTCCCTCAGCCCGAGGGAAGGGCTGTGCTGTCACAACCCCTACTCCCGCTGATGGGGTCTGGTAGTGAGCTTATTGCTTCCAAGCATTCCAGGATCTGCCGCCTCGTCGGGTATTCCTACAGAGATGCAGCCAAATTCAGAACAACACACTGATTACACAGCAGCCAGGAGCAAAGGGGATTGGGAGTCATTGATAATCACCCAAAGATGCTCCCTACCAGCTGGTCCAGGAAGTTTTCTCAGGTAACACCCACCTCTGCAGTCTCTGGGGATTCAGGAGGTGCTCTCTGCTCTTCCCTCAATATTTCACGTAGGCTGTGGGCTGCTCATTGAAATACAATCCCTTTGGATGACCAAGTTTCTTCCCATGTACCTAAAAGGGGATTTGGACACTGAATCCTTGGATGGGTACTTGAGGCAGTGCTTTGGGCCATCCACTCACCAGTACACACATAGAGCCCTTTGCTATTGTCATCAATGGCATTGCTTCTACATTCCCACTCATTTCTGCGTCCCAGGTGACTCAAGTATCCTTAGCCCATGCTAGGTCTCAGCTAATCTAGTATTTCCACCTCCCAGTCTGTTCCTTCAGTAATGTTCCTTTCCTGAGTGTGACTCTGTGTTCATCTCCCCTACATGGTTTAACTTTTCTACTCACTCAGCTGCCCTGGAGAGCATTCCCACTCCACCCACCCCATCCTAGGTCTCACCTCTGCCACATACTCTGCCTTCCCTTAGAGGAAGGAAGGATGCTGGCACACAAAGGGAATGCAAATTCCCCTGTGGCCATGTGTGCAGCAGTGTCACATTACTTTAAGCTAGAGATTCGGGTGGTTTGGTGTAAATCCACTAGCAGTAACTCACCATCCTAATGCCAATTCCTAACAAGGACACTTAACTTGGCTGGGGAACCTGAACAACAGCTTTTTAAAAGCATTTGCCTGAGGGCAGGTTGTATCAGTGGGCTCTGCCACGGAGCAGGAATTGTAATGGGATGATCTGACCTACAGGGTAAACACAATCCCCACAGGTTTTGCTCTAATAGACATAACATCTGTCAATTATACACTGGGCTTGCTTCCATCTCTGTCTCCCTTTTCTCCAAACAGAACTTGAGCAACAACATGCCAGTTGTTACAAGATTGTTGTCTCTATTCCTGTATATTTGGATTTTTCCATACTCCTAGTAGGTTTTGGAAGGGACTGGGTTCATAAATATTTATATTTCCCTCCTGCTGTAGGCTGGGCACAACTGTGTACCTCCCATCAACCAAATCCTACATTTTGGCACACCCCGAGTGCCTTACTGCTGACTGACTTTGACATTTCCCATGAACAGGTACCCACTGGCAGGACTTTGGATCTGTTTGTCCAGCACTCATACATTCGAGGAACCAGTGAATAACTTCTGGGCTTTGTCCCCAGTGCTAGGAAACAAGCTGTATTTGAAAACCAGCTTTAGGGTGTCCTTGCAGGACACGTTTCACATGACACACAGGGTACCCTCCTGTGCCTTGGTACCAAGGCCAATCCTCATACAAATGCCAGCCTCCTCTGAGCAATAAGTCTGTTTGGGAATTTTTACCACTGTGGCTCATGGTAACTCCTCTCCCACCGGCAGAGTCAGCTGAACTGATTTGCAAGGAGCCACATGAAACACAGAAAATTCTTGTAAACCAAAAAAGGCCTCTACCAGGATGCTGTTGGACCTGATGAGCTGGTGCTGCTCCTTTCCAGCAGCATTGCTCTGTCCATGGATCACAAAAGCGGAGTGCTGTCTGTGCTGCTGGGCACGGCTCAGCCCTCTCTGCCCATTTATACAGCAGCCAAGGCCATGCCACAAGGCTTCCCTATCAGAGGGGCTCCAGCAAACTGCAGGTTTTACTGTTTTAGCTAACAAAATGGAGAAGTACTACAGCTTTTAGCCATGAAGCAACCATGGGCATTCATCTGGAAAGAATTACTAGAGCCTCTAGAGACTGAAACAATATTTAGACAGTGAGGGACCTTTTAAAATAATTATTTCCAGCTTCTACTGAAGCATGAGCAACAACATCAGGTAATCAGCCCGTTGCAGGCAACACTCTATTCTGCTGTTGCTCATCCTTAGTTTTATCTTTTTATTTTCCTGTGGCTGGGAGGCCTTACTTTGAGGCCCACTGGTTTACAGACCATTTTACTTGCAGCTACTGTTTAAAAAAAAAAAAAAGAAAAAAAAAGTTGAGGTACAGCTCCTGTTCTGTAAGGTCTTGCTTGTGATAGACAGAATATACTGATTTTATCAGTCCATAATACCACATTCTAACAGTACAAGAAAGTCCCTCACCACAGAAAATCTTCCTGTACAGACAAATTAAGAAAATAAAACCAGGAAGTTTCCTAATGCTATCCATTACTGAAAAACATTCACTTCTTTGGCATTGATAAAGAACAAGATCAGCTTTCCTCTGTTTTTCCTTTTCCAGCACAATCTGCTGAGAATTAAGATTGTCACAGACATTCTAGACCAGGTCTTTCAGCCACTACTCATCACATTAATATTCTCCATATTTTTCACAGCTCCTGTTTTCATTAAATTGGAGTGGGCTACTCCTGCCCTGCAAGCCTGACATACTTTCATCATAGCTGGATCTGCCCTGCTGTGGTTACTTAACTCTCTTCCAACTTCTGTGGTTTTCCCGTCTACATTCTTATCCTGGCCAAATGCAAGCCAGGCTTATCAGGGTGGAGCACAGCTGCTTGCTTCAGGAAGGCTTCAGAGCTGCTTGAATATGGCCAGAAAATCAGCACAGGAGACTTTCAGTGCTAGAAGGTGCAGCATTTACAGTCAAGGCCAGGCATTTGCAATGTTGCTGTGGCTCCATCAGGCAGGCAGTCTGCCAGCTGAAATGGGGTGTTCTCAGGTGCTGAGATCCCTGTTAAACACTGGGATTTTGCTGGCTGTCTCTTGGCTTTTATGTCTGTGGGTGTTCCTCACCTTCACACGGTGACAATGAGGGCTGCTTCATGTCTCTGCTACAAGTGAGTGACTCCCCTACCAGGAAACCTGAAACTTCAAAGAGCTTCTCCTTCTCTTTTGGAAAAATAAGAAGTTGTAAACACAGTTTCCCCATTTTTGCACAGCAGGGCTCAGCACAGGCCCTGAACTTTTGGTGTTACTACTGAAAGTGCACACAAATAAAATGATGCTGAGAGCTCTTTCTGCACTTGTTCTCCTCTCCTACACACACAAAGGGTGCCTAAAACTTACACAAGCGGTTACAACAAAGCAAAGAAGGGCATAGGCAGTGAGCCAAAGTTTGTTTACTCCAAAGATAAGGCTGCAAATTGTAACTGCACGGCACTGTAAGAAGTCCCTCCCAGTAAGTCAATATACTGAAGCTTGGAAAATGCAAATAAAGGTTTAAAGTAATGACATTGCAGCTGTTACATCTCCCAAAACTTCTACACAAACTCAGAAAATATTTGCTTTGGTGAAAAGATATTTCTTTGGTTTTTTTTCCAGCAGACACCAGAATTTGATCAGAGCACAAATCTTGATGAAAATATATTTTTACTGACTTCACATGACATGGCTCAGTTACATCATATTGTAATGCACATAATGCTGCCTTAAAACGGTAAGAGAGATGACCAGGAGAAGCAGCAGCTACTTGCTCAGTATTTGTTGATAAATAATAGATCCTTCTCCTCACAGACTGGGCCCAGGTCTGGTTCCAACCTTTGCAGTCAGAGTCCGACTTTGTCTCCCCCATCTCCAACAGTTTGCAAGTTCCATACTTGCAAATATTACTTGTCTTTACTAGAAACTGTAATTGGGGGCTGTTATCTTCCCACCATTAGAAACCAGCTCTGAACTTACATAACACAAGAGCTGAAAAGATATTTCCTAAGCATCAAGAATGAAAGACACAACATTTCCAGGTGGGGACAAAAACAGTTGCAAAACAGTCATTGCGAGTTTCTTGTCAGTGTTGGCTTCATTCATGAACACATCTCATTATGGACCAAGGTTCGTGTAGCTGTCTCATATAAATGAGCAAATTATACAGACACATATTTGTTATTACAAACTTGTCTAAGATAATCACTGATCTGCTCAAGGTTATTCCCAGATTTTTTGTTGCATTTCCTGAAAAGCTGAAGATGTAGATTCATAAATATGCACAGAACTATAATGGCTGAGCTTTAGTAAACAGCTCAAGACATTCTGAATTGGAGTAAAAGAGATTATTTTCTCACAGAAACTCAAAATAAAAATTAATGTTTCTCACTGAAAAACAACCCTGTTTCTGCACAAGTCTTTTCCTCCCTCCCCACTAATAATCTGAGGGAACTAGACTTAAAAATAAATAATAAAAAAATAAGTAACAGGCTTTAGGTATGCAAGGAAAGGTGTTTCTATAGTGTTTCTTAAAGATCTCAGGGATGGTGACGTTTGAGTGACCACAGAAGAACGTTTCAAAGCCATTTCAAGACTGGAGCGAGCACTGATCACGAGTGCTGTTTCCAAGAAACTTAATTACAGGAATTGTGATTACAACAATTTGAGCAGTAATTTATTTACTACAGCTTGCAATAAATGAATAATTAAGTTCGTGAATCTCAACAACTGTAAAGAGTTTGGACACATATGGGGCTGAAAAATGAGGAGCATTGGAGTGTACCACACATGCAAGGGACACGTGATAACAAGGCATTTGCAGCCCATGGGAAATATCACACATCACTTTGTCTTCTCTGCCTGGCAAATTCCCAGGAACATCATTCCCAGTGCCTGCCAGCCCCAGGACTGAATGGGGCTGGGGGGAAAGCTAGTTTGCTTTCCCCATTCAGTGTATTGCTAGGGCCTGCCTCACATGGGGCTTTCAGACCACAGAACTTACCCGTCTGTCCTGGGGATGAAGCTCCAGCTCTGGTGCTGGTACCGTTCAGTGTGCCCAGTGGCCAGGGAGGCCCGTGACATCCTGCTTGTGACAGCAATGGTGTGGCCAGCAGGACCAGGGATGGTGCCCTGTACTCAGCACTGCTGAGGACACACCTTGAATCCTCTGTCCAGCTCTGGGCCCCTCACTACAACAAAGACACTGAGGCACTGGAGCGTGTCCAGAGAAGGGCACTGGAGCTGGAGAAGTGTTGGGAAAACAAGTTTTGTAAGGAGCAGCTGAGGGAGCTGGGGGTGTTTAGCCTGAAGAAAAGGAGCATCAGGGGGTAACCTTGTCACTCTCTACAACTTCTGAAAGGAGGTTGCAGCAGATCATCTTCTCCCAGGTAACCAGCAGGATAGGTCAAGACGATACAGCATAAACTGCGCCAGGGAGGTTTAGGTTGGACATTAGAAGAAATTTCTTCACACAAGGGTGACTGGGCATTGGAATGGGCCGCTCAGGGAGGTGGTGGAGTCCCCGTCCCTGGCGAGGTTTGAGAGACTGGACGCGGCCCTGGGAAGGCGCTGAGCGCCATGGCGTTGTTGACGTGGTGTTGGGTCACAGCTCGGACTCGGTGGTCGATAATCTCGGAGGTCTCTTCCAGCCTAATTTCTGACTCTGGGATTGCGCCCGCTGCGTCTCTTCACTTCCCCGCTCCCTCCCTGCCCGAGGCAGGACCGGCCCTGCCCGGCGCCCTGGCGCAGACGCGGCGGG
>JAHLSL010000062.1:10619133-10647225 GCA_025920805.1 Petroica traversi | reverse complement strand
TGGGCCGGAGGGAGGCGACCCTGAGGGGAGCCTTCTCCGGGAGTAGCGAGCGATCCTTCAATCCTTGCCCGTCGTGTTTGGGAGTCGCTGCCTCGCAGCCTTTCCCGCGAGACCCGTAATAAATCGTGAAACCCTGGCTGTGTCCAGCGGAACAGTTTGTTTGCCGCAGGGAGGGGTTGGGTTCGTGTCCGGGTCGCCCCCTCTTTCAGCCCGTGCTGCCTTTTAGCGCATTCCTGGTGTTCCTAGAACAGCCTTTGCGCGGGGGTGAGGCACAGCGAGCTCGCTTGGGCAGCCTCTTGGGAAAGCGTTATCAGTCGGCTGCAAACAGCTCTGCACAGTGGTTTGTTTTGTTTGGTTTTGGCTGTGGGTTTTTTTGTTGGCTTTTTTTTTTTTTTTAACTGCCGTTGTGTTCTGGCTGCACCTTAGTCGGCAATAAAAACAATGCTAAGCACGTGCTTTGCTCCTCCTCCTGCTCGGGGACTGAACTGTGTGATTAGGGCTGGACATGACTATTGCAAACAAGATAGCGTGGGTTGCGCCCAGGTGCGGAGTTCAGAAACAAGTCCTTAGAATAGGTGGAGAAATTTGCTTGGAAAATCTTAAGGAGTCAGGCACCCTGCTGTCACCCATCTCGCTGGCCCGGCAGAGTTGGGTATTTTTGCTGATTTGAGTTTTTTGTTTTGTTTTTTTTTCCCATTTCTGCCAAGATCTTAGTTTCTAAAGCAAAGTTGCTTATAGCAGCAGTTAGAAAAACACTGATACATGTGTGTCCTGAGTGTGCCAGAGAGAGTTAAAGGTGAGACTGATGGTTCATGCATTGCTAAGGAGTGATAAGCAATCATCCCTTGAAAAATAGGTTTTACTCATACAGTAATTTCCTAGCATGGAATTTTGCATCCTTGTCTTCCTTGTTGGAAAGTTGGCCTTGGATTTCAGATGGTCAGATCTTTAAATTACTGGATACGTAAAGCAGAGTGAACTGAACTTCTAATTGCATTTGCCTGTTCATATGTTAAATATCCAGAAAGGCTTTTTAAAATAAATATATTTTCAGATAGCTCTGCAAACTTCTGCAGGCAAATAAGCATTCTTTAAAATTTGTATTTTTATTTTTGGCATGTGAAGAGGCTGAGAGCAGTTACATTTAAAAAAATGCTATTCTGATACTTTAAGTTCTGCAGCCAAAAATGAGATGAACAAATTGGTTAAAAATTAGATGAGAGAACAGTCACACAGTTCTTAAAATCATATTTTTTAGTTTTGAGCTTAGGCACTTTTTTTCTGTTTGGAAAAAATTTGCCAAGGAAATCTATTTAATTACAAGAGCATCGAAGATGTGAGTAACAAAAAGAGTTGTCTGGAAAAGTTGTGGTTTTTCCCCATCCCTTGCTTTAAGTGATGGCATTTAGAGCATGGAGCTTCTTATTTTCTTGGAAGAAGAAATCATCATCAGTATACCTCTAGTGATGGCTGTGTTGTCTCTTTTTTTTTTTGTTGGCTGTTTATAAAAATGTTGGACAGTATCCCACAACTTATATGAGTGGGTTTTGGTCTGTAACCAGCATATATTAATTACTTAGAGCTCATCCCAATTAGCTCAGACGTGCAGATCGGGAGCTGTTGATGACTTGGTCCACTCCTATCAGCACATCCCAGAGGCCTTTTTTTCAGAGCAAAAATGAATACAGTTTTGTCAGTGGTAGCTTTCTCCTGGTTTTCTCTGAAACGGAGACAAAAAAGAGGGGAAAAAACCTCCAAACCCTACCTTAATGCAGTGATAAAAGAGCCTACCTAGCTGGAGCATTTATGCAGGTTTACTACCTTGCTAGCAAAAGATGAGACAGGGTCTCTGTAAATGAAGACTTGGGGAGTCAAGTCTAACAGTACCTTGTGTAGCTTTCTACAGATGGCTTTGGAAAGACTTAGGCATCAAACAGGCAAGCCTGAATTTGCAAGTTAATAAGTTTCCTGTGGTGAATGCTCGTTGTAACCTATTTGTTTGGAATATCTGTTTAGCCTAAAGCTTAAACTAATGTTGCAGGCTAGCATATTATAAATACTGTTTTTTTACTATGCTGAGGAAACACGACAGACTTGCAGTAGATTTGCCAATTAATTTTGATTAATTTTAAGTTGAATTCCATTTTCATGGTTGCAAAATCCAATTCCTTTATATTTTTGTTAGTTGCTGATGGTTCTGAGTCACTGCTCAGTTTTCTTGCTTTTCTTCACTGGTGAAGTGGCTCAGCAGCAGAAATCTGTCTCTGGCAGAAAGCTTGTTCTGTCACAGGAGTTGTGTTTTGCATAGTCCCATAGTCAGGAATTGAGTCATGGTAAACAGTTCTCAGGAAGCAAGTAGAGAATTTTGCCCAGTACTGTTTTCATCCTCTGCTTACCTCCAAGTGTGCTGGGAGTAAAAACAGGAATTGAAAAGGGTCGAGACAGATTTTGTTGATCAGTCTTTCATGACCGTATGTTCAGGTTTGTCTGCATCATCTCATGAGTGGCTTTAGACCTTAAGTGATAGCTTGTTTCTGTCGTGTGAGTAGCTAGGATTAAAGCCTTTTAAAGATAGGTAGGGAGGTGCTGGCTTTGAGAAAATAATCTGTGATGCTTTGGATTATGAACAGTATAATTTTTAACTGGCATTTGGTTTTAAGAAATATTCCCAAACTTAGTTGCAGTACACAGCAGGGGAACTTAACTTTCCAGATCCCAGAAGGACTGGGCGTATGATAATCCTAGACATGTAATTGTACTTGGATGTTTAACCAGGATGATTTTGCTGTGTATGAAGTCCTTGTTTATCTTCTAGAAATCAGGGAGTCTGGGGATTCTTTGTGTCAGGCTCACCCTGCCCCCAGATTCTCTCAGCTCTTTAGAGACTGGAATTGAAGTTGAGTGTGAGGTCGCAGAGCCCTTTAGGAAATGATGTGCATCACACTGTGGCTTTTAAAAATAAATGATCGGATGCCAGGTTCAGTTGTAAAGTGGCATGTACAAAAGAAGATATTTGAATTAAAACCTAGTGAACCCTAGATTTATTTCAGATACATATAGTAGTAAGGGGGGATTTTATCTCTAATAATGTACTATAAGGTAGAAGTTGTTTAAGTGACATCGTTATGGAAAAAGTATATGCTACCACCTTTTACCTCAGGCTTGCTGAATTTAATACAGTTTTGAAGAAAGTATTCTGGCCCTTCACTAAATTTTTTTTGTGGGTTGTAACTTCCAGACTGTAACTGGAAGTCTTCCGTAATCTCTAATTATTAGTTAGTTGGAAAAATGAAAGCACTCCAATGGACTTGATGAAATATATTTTCAAGGATGCTGATTTAAAACAGATGCTTATTAAAGTAATGTATTTTAAATAAATAAAAAATATTCTTCCTCTCTGAGGAAAAAATTAAGTCTGATACAACATCTGCAATATGCAGTGCCTGCAAGCATGCATACAGTAATTATTTACTTCCTTGCCTGCTTTTTATCACCAGAGTTTCAAGTGTTGTTCCTAATAAGTAGGTCTGGGGCAGCAATATTTATGTCAGTGTTCAAAAAATTATTTAGAAGATTATCCTTCCATTATTAGAACAGTAGAGTAATAATCAACAACACAGTAAAACAAATTAGGTTCAAAGTGTCCTCAAACACAGAAATGAAACACTGAAAGGTGAGTGACTGTTATAAATGGGTTGGCACTGTTAATGATTAAAGAAGTAATATTAAAGATATCAGTTCAGATGATAATGTTATTTCTGGACTGCAACTTCGGTTTGTTACTTAGGGTTTTTTTCCTTTATATATGGCAGGAAATAAAAGCCTGCCAAGGTGGTGTTGCAGAAAATACCCTTTTCAACCTCCACAGTTTCCTGTTAATATTGTTCTCAGCTCTTTTAGGTTTACAAAATAAATATGTTTTATTATTTTTTTACTGCTTCCATAGAATGAAACGAGGAAGGAAAACTAATGAGGCCAACAGCAGTTCATCTGAAGACACCACTGAGAAGGAATCCAAGAGACACAAGGCTGTAGAGAAGAAAGCCACAGTTGTGCAGAGTCCTGACTGGGCAAACCTGCTCCAAGACATTATCCTGCAGGTGTTCCAGTACTTGCCACTTCTGGATCGTGCTCATGCATCCCAGGTCTGCAGGAGCTGGAACCAAGTGTTTCATATGCCTGATCTCTGGAGGTGCTTTGAGTTTGAACTGAATCAGCCAGCCACATCTAACCTGAGGACTACACATCCCGAGCTAATCAAGCAAATAATAAAGAGGCATTCCAATCACCTGCAGTATGTTAGCTTCAAGGTAGTGTATTTTATAGGCTTTTTTTTAAAGTGACTTTTATTCTGAAAGGAATAGGACATCAGTCAGTGTGGTAAGTGGCCTTGTTTTCAGGCTTAGTATATGGAAGAAAGGGATTCTCTAACTGGACATGTAGACATGGAGGTTCCCCTCCAATTAGTTCATTTGGGTGTATTTTCAGGACCAAAACTTGGAATAACAGTACTGAATGTACCTTTTCATTGCCTTGCTTCTGGTAGATGGGATTTTTTTTGTTTGGTGGTATGGTTTGTTTGGGATTTTTTTGTTTGTTTTTGTGGTTCCTTTGTTTAGTTTTTTTTTGGTGGGGGGGGGATTGTGCGGTTTTGGCTTTTTTTGGTTTTTGGGGGGTTTTTTGTAGCAGATTAGCTGCTTAAGATTCTGGTTCATGAAGTGGACAGAAATAGTTCTGATATGACTGCATGTGCGGGTTCCTGCCTCAGAATTAAGTTCAATCAGGATGCATAAGTTGAGCATTTCTCTGTTTCGCATCCTGTAGGGACTTGGCTCTAATGTTCATGGTTAGAAAACATCTAATGCACAGAGAGTGATATCAGTAGTACTAGTCAGCAACTGGCAGTTTTAATATTAGATTGTATGGAACTGTTGGTACTCAGCACAACTGCATTTCAGGGGACTGGAAAAGTATGTGGGATTTGCATAGGATGGTGCATGTACAGACTGGGAATATTCTCTGGCTGAGAAATACCATTTGATGAGAATCGGTTCTGTTAACTCGAATTATTTTCAGCATGAAAACCTTAAATGTGGGCTCCCATGTCAGTGTGTTTTGGAAGGGTGCTGTGAATCTCATCAGCTGTGTGAGAAATGTAGAAGGGAAATGAGTTCTGCAGCTAGTTCAGCATACTTGTTTCTGAGATCAGGCAGTTCTAATGCTGGAATCGTCAGCATGTGAGCAGCTGAGTCACCTCTGCCTGATCACATGTATTGCTACTGCTTGCTTGCAATACCAGATACAAACTGTTATCACCAGGTTTTCAGAGGTTTTATCAGCATCCAAATAAAGAAAACTTAGGGCTGTAGTGGAGTGACCTCCCAGTGTCTTATCTCCTGTCTGTGTTGCTTTACACCCAAAGAATTTCGGATGCCCTTTGCTGGTAGGGTGATTCATCATTTCTTTCATGTGTCGTTTCAGTTGTCCTTCAGTGCTGCAGAATACACAAGGAATTGGTGTAACACTGTTCCTCTGTAAAGGCTGAAAACAAGAGGGATGTTTTCTGTAGGCAAAGAAAGATGGGATTGTTGAAAATCAATGTTTTTCAGCTTGCATTTGAGCAGAAAATGGACTTAATGTATTCTGCTGAGGTAGCATGGCTAATGGTGGAGTTAAATTGGATCCTGTGATCAAGCTCTCTAGGTTTGCAAAGCTGTCATGGCTGCTGTACATAAGGGGTTATTCAGAAAGCACATCTGAGTGTCAGAGGAAGTCCATCGGAGACACACTAAGTGATTTGTTTGGGTAGCAAGCTGATGAATGAAGGTTTTGGGGTTTGTTTGGTTTGGTTTCACTCTTTCAGAGTATCCATTGCATAGCTGTTGTGGTTTTAACAGTGAAAGGTCAGTCATACAGGTTCATATGAAAATAGACTTAACTCTCCAGCAACTCAATTTTATGTACTGAGCCACTGTAAAAAGAAGTGACTTTTGCACAGATTTATAGGATTCTTGCATTTTGGTAAGGAGAAATGTAAAGAGGAATTGGAATAGGCTCTGGACCCTCCACTTGCTTGTTATTTGATGTGGAATGAGTATCTTGGAACAAACTGTTTAGCTAACCCCTCACAATGCTAGGCTTTACCAAATAGAAGAGTAGTAAATTTATAGCAAATTATCTTGGATTTTTGGTTTATTCGTTTTGGGGGAATAAAGATAACATTCACAATGAGGATTTTTTTGAAATCACATTTCAGAAGTTAAAGTGAAGAAAAAAGTTCAAGAGTGTATTTGCAGTGCTTTCTGAACACAAAATTCATTTTGTTTTAAGGTGGACAGTAGCAAGGAATCTGCAGAAGCAGCTTGTGATATTTTATCACAGCTTGTGAATTGCTCTCTGAAAACACTTGGGCTAATTTCAACTGCCCGGCCAAGCTTCATGGATTTACCAAAGGTATTTTATTATGTGTACTTTCTAATGCAAAGTATTGCAGTGTTTCATACAATATGTCTATAACTTTATGAATCTGTCATAGAAATATGAATTTTTGATAAAGTTTATTAGTGGTCTAATCTCTAATGAAGGGAGGAACTGATATGTACTGTGGTGGATGCCTAAAGTTCCATTCAGTCTCTGAATCATCTGAGAACGTAGGCCTGGCCTTGTTCTCTCCAGTCCTGTCTGTTGACCTTGATGTGGTGCTGAGCAGCATGGTGCAAGTTAAGAGGCTGGACAGTTCAGGGCTGTGTAATTGTGTTCTTGTTGGGGTTTGTTTAGGAGACAGTTATACCAAATCAGTGGTAGAGTTTTATCCAAGTGGACTTGCCATAGGGCTTACAGGATCTCTTCAGAGAGAAGTAGAATCATGATTTGCAGGGCTTCATGTCATGCAGTCAAGCTTGGTGAAGTGCACTGTATTTCTGAAATTACCAGTCAAGATTTTTACCTTGCATATTTACCAAAAATCAGATCTTGTTAGAAAGCATTTAATCTGGAAAACAACAAATCTCTTAGATGTGCTTCTAAAGAAGCATTCCTGCTAGTGAGGTGGAAGTGCTATTGCTAAGGAGCAGGGGAGTGGTTGTGAAGGGCCAGATAAAAACAGACTATTAGCTGTATCTCAGTGATGTCATTGCTGGTGATGGCAGTAAGGACAAGGAAGAACTGGAGACAGCCTCAGGAAGGAAGTAGGCTGCTGCAGGTAAGGTTAGCTACAGGGTTATCAGTTATTATCCTTGCAGTGGTCACTGCCACATCATGCAGCTCTCTTGAGCTCTTGTCTTTTTAATCAATAACTTTCAAAGAGGCTCTTCAGATATATAACGAGTTTTGCTATGTTTTTTTTTCCTTTTTTAATGTTCTTTGAGGTGTGATGATGAGAAAACCTGAGTGTAGTGAAAATAATCCACAGTGTTTTAAAAATACACTGACCTATCAGCTCTTTCTTATTGTTTTCTTTATTAATCTAAATGCTGCTTTAGCTGTCTTAGTTTTCACTGAAGGGGCATATTAGGGTCCTGTTCAGCTTGGGTCCTGTTCAGTAATTACTTGTAGTTGTTCATGCTTTCTTCGTATTCAGCTTCAAGGCGTATAAAGCATAGGCTTCCTTTTTTTGTTCTTAGTAAGTTCACGTTTGGCCTTTAAAAAAATAGATTCTAAATAAGCCAAAATTAGTTCTAAGGAATATTTTCCTTTTGATGTTTACAACTTCAATAGTTTTGTCACTGGCATAAGGGACAGCTAGTGAAACTGAAGAATTTCATTTGGACATGACTGAATTCTTGTGGGAAGCTGTTAGTGACAGATCCATTAGATGAGAAGCAGACAAAGATGAATTAATTCAGAAAATTATTAATACTCTGCTGTGGTTTGAGATTTTTTTGGGGGGTGGTGGGTTTTTTTATTTTTATCAGACTGTATAGGAAGTGTGGACTTCGTTATCAGTGCTCTTCTGTTCTCAAGTGACCTGACATGTGGCAAATATCTGTAACTCATATTTAGAGTTGTGTTACCTGTCCTTTCACTAAGTACATTTTACATTAGTAGAATCTTTTAATGAATCATACTACAGACTGCAGATGTGGCACTGCTGAAAAGACCAGCTTTTACATATTGGGATGTTGCCTGTTTCCCATTAGCTCTTCAGACTAGAAGTTTCAAGTTAACTTTTTTAATAAGTGTGGGTAACTCTTTACCTTTCTATTTAACAGCCTTCCTTTTCTAAATACAGAGAATAAAAACACGGTGCTAACACTCTCATAATACAGAGCTGAAATAATATTAAAGCATCTTTTCTTCTGTACATAACATATATAAGCAGCATATAGTCATGATTGCTGGAGAGGTCCCTGAAGCCAAAGTGCATAAAGATTCTGAGTTAAACTTCCTGTTTTAATTTGCATGAACTGACTTTGAAAGTTTGTGTTAATGTGAAAGCATGAAGTCCTATTCTAAATCTAATTGTTTGGGAGTTTTATCAAAAACCACCAATGTATCACTTAAGAATGAACAAATATTGTTGCCAGGCATTCTCTCATATAACTCTATTCAGGATATGTGCTTGTGGCTCAGAGCAAAACAGACTTGAAATCCAAGTAGCGGGTCAGTTTTTTAAAGATACTTAATGTCGCACATTGAGAAAATACTTTTTAAAAGTCTTCTATTTGGTTAGTCTTGTAAGAAATCATGAAGATGAAGTAACTGTTCACTTCATACCACCAGTGGTTTTCAATCACTGCTGTATCTGCTCCTTAGTTTGTGTTTCTCAAGTTCAGGGTCCTTGGTCTTTGCCTTTATTGATAAGTTTCAGTGGTTATGTAAAAATGCTGAGCATTTGTCCTACGTTATCTATGCTGCTTATTCAGTAATTAATTGATTTCCTGCTCCTTGGCCCTGTTTGGACCACTCCAGTTAGCTTTCCAAGAAATCCATCCAAACCCTAAATACTCTTGTGTGGGTGGTAGGCAGGCAGTGCAGTCATTTGGCTTTGGATTCATGTTTGCATATCACCAATGCAGCACAACTGGCCATGCAGGAATTCCTCTTCTAGAAGATGCTTCTTTTCGAGTGTGTCTTGCCTCATCTGTTCAAAGGACATTGAAAAAAAAAAATCCTCAAAATTAGGGCTTCTGAACTTTCCCTTTGCTTGTGGTCTTTCTGTAGATATAAATTTGTACAGTGGATTGCCCAGGATCACGTTCTTGATTTACATCTAATGTTACACATTCTGATTTGCCCAATTCATAAACAGATACGAGAAAATTATTATACTTTCTCTATTAAAAAAATGTCTCTTTTAGTATTATTTTTTATTATGCAATATAAAAAGAATGCTTTTTCAACAAATTTCTCAAGAAGTAAAAACTAGGACTGCTGTGTACTGTGTAAAACCACTGAGATTTTTACTTCAGATACTACTCTTTCATTTAAACTTTTTTTTTTTTTCAGTCTCACTTTATTTCTGCACTGACAGTGGTGTTTGTGAACTCCAAATCCCTCTCTTCACTTAAGATTGATGACACACCAGTAGATGATCCATCTCTCAAGGTTCTGGTGGCTAACAACAGCGACACGCTCAAACTGTTGAAAATGAGCAGTTGTCCTCATGTTTCCCCAGCTGGTAAGCTACTGTGATTTTGGGGTTAGCCTCTTTGGGATTTGTTAGATGGTTGGCTTGGATTTTTTAATGCATGCATTAAATTTTGTCTGAAACCAGTACAACCCTGAAAATATAGAGGTGGGTAAGAGGGAATATGAGTATGGTCACTGAATAAAGTACTTTCAGCTGGTCAATCCATTTATCCTACCACTTCAGTGACTGCTGGGCTAATAATAATATAGTGCATGTTTGTTGTGGGTAAATAGTTAACCTCGTGTGGACTTAATGAGTATATATCAAATTGATAGTGCACTATTTGTGCAATGACTAAGTATTCCAATATAATTAAGCTTTTTTGAATACGAGTTTGTTTTCCGTATTTTGTTCTGTGGGTTTTGACTGTTGCCATGCCATGGATTAGGAAGATGCTGGTTTAGTCATTCTGAAAGAAAGTCATTGCTGGAGAATAACTGCAGACAGCATCAAAAAGGGGAGATGAGACTGAGCTGTGCAAAACTTCTGCCATCACCACATGTGCTTCTCTAACACTCTGAAGTGTGTCTGTAACAGGAATGAGGCCATCTTATACCAGAATGAAATCACTCAAGATTGTTGAAGTTCACAGAGTTAACATTTGTGTTAGACTTACGCAACACACAGGGAGTTTAAGCTTTATTCACAGCCAGCAGCTTAACACTGACAGTTTTTCACTGAGAAGGGGAAAAGGAATTGTAAATGAAATGCTGGCAACTTAGTATGATTCCTATTCTGAGGATGAGTACAAACTATAGAAACCATAACACCATAACTTTCTTTATGCAAATATATTGCAGCTGTAAATGCTAGATTTATTATCTGTGTAAGTCACCAGCAGGATTCCTGAAAGGGGAAAGCAGTACTGTTGCAGAGGGTGTGTTGTTGTAGTGATAGCAAACAAAGCAAACTTAATACCTCTGTAAGTGTAGCTCTCAGACAAAACCTTGTGTTTGGTTTTGTATAAAGAAGTCCTGAAAATGCAGGACTGATGTTTTGCAGCATCCTGGTCCAGCAAAGTGTTTATGGAATTAACTGCAATATTGCCTTCTCCAAAGCTTTCTGATCCTAGATGGGGGTTGTTTAAATTGGCTTAAGGAACTGGCTTTTCCAGCTTAAAATGGTTTTCTGAGAATCCTGTGTCTGAGAAGTATGAGAGCCATAACATGTCTTTCAGGAGGAAATGGCTTCAGCAGTAATTTGTAGCTAGGCAGAGAGAGTAATTTCCTTGGACTTGGATCAAAGAGTAACCTGTCAGCTCTAGCAGACTTTGCTTGTTCGTGGATAGTCCTTGCTAGAAGGCTTTATTGGAACATCATACACTTGATAATTTGGGAGGAGACATGGGTGTGTTCTGATTGATGTATCTTGCAAGGTTTTACATTGAAGGAACAATAGGTAAGAAATGGTTGTGCCTGTTTAAAGAGCACAAATTCTATTGTCCTTCACGGAGTGGAGATGAATAGATTGGGGTGAGATGCATTAGTAACAAAACCATGGAGTGCTAAGCAAACAGTAGGAGAGTTTAATCGCTTAATTCAGGTATGGGTGTGCCTTGAGATGGAGGAAAAAGTGGATGCACTGTGTTTGTGTGGTAATGTTCTGTGGGGCAGTCACGGGGCTACAGGAGTGGCTTCTGTGAAACTGCCAGAAACTTCCCCACATCCAGCAGAGCTGAGGCCAAGCCCATCAGTGAGAATGATAGCGCCTCTGGGATAACCTGTTTAAGAAGGGGAAAAGGTACTGCAGGAGAGCAACTGCTGCTGGAGATAGGAGTGAGAATATATGAGGGAAACAACTCTGCAGACACCAAGGTCGGTGAAGAAGGAGGGGCAGGAGCTGATCCAGGTGCAGGAACTGAGATTCCCCTGCAGGCCGTGGTGCAGGGCATGGTGAGGCAGCTGTGCCCCTGCAGCCCCTGAGGGCCCCTGCTGGAGCAGAGATCCACCTGCAGCCCGTGGAGGACCTCATGCTGGAACAGGTGGATGCCTGAAAGAGGCTGTGACCTCGTCGGAAGCCCATGCTGGAAGAGCTTCTTAGAAGCATGAAGTGAGAGAGGAGCCAGTGCTGGAGCAGGTTTGATGGTAGCAGTTGACCCTGTGGAGAGCACTGTAGTCTGTTCCTGAAGGACTGCATGCCATGGAAGAGACCCATGCTGGAGCAGTTTGTGAGGAACTGCAGTCTGAGAAGGACTCCCACTGGAGAAGTTGTGGGTGACTGTTGCCATGTGAGGGAGCCCATGCTAGAGCCAGGAAAGAGTGTGAGGAGGAAGGAGTGGCAGAGACTGACCACAGCCCTCATTCTGTATCCCCCTGTGCTGGTGGGATAGAAGGAGGTAGAGAAGATAATGAGGAAGTTAAGCCTGGGAAGAGCAAAGGAGTGAGAGGAAGGAAGGTGTGTTAAGATTGAGTTTTATTTCTCATTATTCTACTCTGCTTTAATTGATAATAAATTGATTTCCCCAAGCTGAGTCTGTTTTACCATGGTAATTGATGAGTGATCTCTCCCTGTCGCCTTTATCTTCACTCTTGAGTTTTTAATGTTATTTTCTTTCCCCCCTGCCCTGCTGGGGAAGGGAGTGTTTGCACGGCTTTGGTGGGCACCTGGTGTCCAGGGATGGACACACTGCCAAGTGGAACAAAAGAAAGAACTGTATGTGGAGAGATGGCTTTAAGAGCAGGCAGGCTGCAAAAATAAGACTCTTCAAGGAAAATGTGACCTGGATTTTTTTTTTTTCTAATGGGAATATTATAATTAGCAGGCTGCTATAAATGTGGAAAAACTTTATTGAACCAAAAGGGCTGTGAGTTGCAAAACTAATTACTTGTAAATGCAGTTAAAATGTCTTCACATTGGAGGAGAGGGGAATGGCAATTACTAGGTCAGTTCTCAAGAAATCTTTTAGTGAAGGACAGGAAAGAGTAATGAAAGTAGAGCAAGAGAGGCTCCACTACTGCAGGGATAAAGGACAAAGATTGATATCAAACAGTGAATTGCTCTAAGTTACTGTACAAAGATAAAGAGGCACGTTTGGGCTGGAGAAACAAAGGCAGTGATGTATTTCTGATCTTTGTGAGCTTATCTGAACTTTCTGTTTGCTCTTTCCCCTCTGAAATGCTAACTGTTGGAACAGAGTGCATGGAAAGTGTTCCTGTAAGGGTGGTGTTTCTTCTCTGGCATGGGGGTAGGAGGGCTCCTTTTGGAGTGGGAGTTGGGAAGCAGAGCAGGAGTCAGTGCCTGCACCAGGGACACCAGGGGTCAGGGATTTCTTTGATGTAAACCTCTGCCGGAAGATCAGGGAGCAGAGCCATTTCCCTCTCAGTGACACCAAGGTGTAGGCAGTGCCTGGGGATGTTCTGTGAGCTACAGGGCATCCAGGCAGGCTGTCTACAGTGTATTAATTGTCAGCTCTGTATGTAGAATGCATAATTGCATTGACAGACAGTGCATATCCAGTTCTAGACCCATAAAAAATCACAGTAAGTTGAACCCCAGCTCTTCCCTTTTTGCGTTACACTGGTCCATAATGTACCCCTAAAGTTCATTAACAAAGATCATTTATGGAATGATGGGAGGCAGGACAACAAGCTTTGTCAAGATGAGAAAATGTATATGGATCTTGAAACTGCCTAAAATACTTCATATCTCAACAGACCTAGGTATTCTGAGGCAGCATGTCTGAGTTTTCTTAGAGAGTGATCATAGTAGCCCTTCTGATTCATGTGTTTCTGTGCTCAGTGTAGGCTACTCTGAAGTTTAACAGCTGCACCTTAAAATAACTACTCTTTTCTGTATTTCTTCCTGTTGCTTCAGAGCTACAGTGCATTGAGCTCAGGTTTTTCAGTTCCGTGTTAAATGCTATGTTCTCATCCCCTCTATTAATGGAAAGGCCATATCCCACATTTCACACAGTTTTCTGGGTCACAAGAAATGCAGAGGACTCTATGCTGTTCTTAGTGCTTTTTATTTTTTTCAGTGCTGTTACCAGTATAATACCATTGCTTGTATCTACAGATAGTCTGAGTGCAAACCTTAGACTGACCCGGATTCTCTTTTTAATGTTTTTGTCTTCTGTGAGCAGCAGATTGTATTGAATCATTAAAGAGAGTCTGAGAATTGCTATTCTAGAAATTACTGCTCAAAATTTTCAGTGTTTTGGCTCTTTTTTGCTGTAGCTTTTCCAAAATTGAGCATTTATACTTTCCTAGAAAAAAACAAATACTGATAGCAGCAGCTTCTCTATTGAATTAAAATCTGATTTTCATTTTACATTTGCTTTACGTTTGCTTTCTTCAGATGACAGATTTCATTCACAGTTGCTTTGTCAGCCTCAGAGCAGTCAGCGGTTCTTCTGGAACTGGCTAAGGAAATACTTTTATCGTGTGTAAGGACCTTACACAAAAATGAGGTTGAGTATATGTGGTCTTACAACAGGGCAGAACAGTCAGAATGGCTATTTATATATTTGTCACTCTGTTTATGTATTGTTAACTTCTCTATGATTCCCAGTAAAATAGAGATGTGGTCACATTGTGTGTGTCTGTCTGTCTGTCTTAAGAGTTGGTACAGAGGAGTCACAGGGTCATGTTTGTGAAAAAGATTCATGTTCAGGTTGTCCAGTGTGATTTGGTTTTAATTTGGTCTTGCTCGCGTGTTGAGGATTCCCTCCTATTTCCTGTTCAGCCATCAGTGCCTGTATCTGTGTAACCCCTGGCATCATGTGTCCCCTCCCAGGTATCCTTTGTGTGGCTGACCAGTGCCACGGCCTGCGGGAGCTGGCGCTGAACTACCACCTGCTGAGCGATGAGCTGCTGCTCGCTCTGTCCTCGGAGAAACACGTCCGGTTGGAACACTTGCGCATCGACGTGGTCAGCGAAAATCCCGGACAGACTCAGTTCCACACCATTCAGAAAAGCAGCTGGGACGCTTTCATCAAGCATTCTCCTAAAGTGAATTTAGTCATGTACTTTTTCTTGTACGAGGAGGAGTTCGACCCGTTCTTTCGCTACGAGATCCCAGTCACTCACCTGTACTTCGGCAGGTCGGTCAGCAAGGACGTGCTGGGCCGCGTCGGGCTGACGTGCCCGCGGCTGGTGGAACTGGTGGTGTGTGCCAATGGATTGCGGCCGCTGGATGAGGAGCTGATCTGCATCGCCGAGCGGTGCAAGTACCTGTCGGCCGTGGGCCTCGGAGAGTGCGAAGTCTCTTGCAGTGCCTTTGTGGAGTTTGTGAAGATGTGTGGCGGTCGCCTCTCTCAGCTCTCTATTATGGAGGAGGTTTTGATTCCTGATCAGAAATACAGCTTAGAGCAGATTCACTGGGAAGTTTCAAAGCATCTTGGTAGAGTCTGGTTCCCAGACATGATGCCCACATGGTAAAGTCCTTAAAAGACTCCATGGCGAAGGGAGTAGCACCTTAAACTCAAGCTTATCATATTGCAATTTCCTGTATAAGCTTATTTAATAATACAGATTTTACTGCAAGTTAATTAATGGTTTGATTAGAAAATTATTTTGTCTCTCAAAAATTGTTTTGGAACTTAAGAACCAAAAATAGAGTTCACGGCTCCAAAACCTGTTTTTATCCAAACAAAAATCAGGTTTCTGTTTTAGATTTATTCTGTGTCATTTAAAGTGACCTCAAACGTTTTTGGAAATAAAAATTATTTAAAATGTTGATACGTACTTGCAAAATACCAGTTTTAATATGCTGTCCTTCATTGACTTAGATTAGTAGTATTGGACACAATCATATTTGATCTTCAAAAGCCAAACGAAACCCCAGCAAAATTGCATGCTTTTGTTTGCAGACTGTAGCATTTCTAAATCCAGTCACCTCGGTGACAAGATGACGATTATAAGAAGTGTTTAGTGGCCTGTGAAATAACACACATTCTGTTAAATAATAAGTCATAAAGGCAAGACCAATACACAATAATAACAGTTTAGACAACTAAAGTAGTAACTTTACCAGTTTATTCAACAGATTATAGATCCATCTAAAATGTATTTAGAGCGCTAACAGCCAGTAGTGTGAGCTACCAAAAGCGGTGTGGGGTTTTTTCCACCCTCTATGCATTTTAATGTAGTTTGCTTATGGGGTCTCAGATCTGCGCCTAAACCTGTTTTAAGGTATTTTATGTCTAGCTCAGGAAGCGAAAGCATTCTGGGGAAAAATGTAGATACATTGTATTTAAAACCACATGGGAGTTAATGAGCTGTTCTTGCACATTAACTGGTTTGGCAGCATAGGGTGAGATGGAATAATGTATGGTTTGTGAAATGAACCCTGCAATGTTACTCTGAAGAAGTGGGTGCGAGCAGTGTGAGATGAGAAAGGTAAAATTTGAATGTTGACCAAGAACCTTTTCGCAAAACCTTAGACCTTTTGGCTGCTTTCAGTTTGACAGAAATGACATTGAAACAGTTGCTTAAGCTGTATAAACTAACTGTATACTGTAAATCTGTTTCAGAAATGTTTATGTATAAAGTGGATGTTTGATAGATAATAATTTTGTATACATTTAATTCAGCTAGTTCTGTCATTTCATAATATTTAAAATCCCAAAAGGAGTAGATTTGGTGAAGTAGAGGAATAGGCAAAATTTTGTTTTGAACATTTGATAAATCAGTTTTATTAAAGAAAGTTTTTAGTTTGTAAGGCGTAGGCAAGACACTGCCTGTGATCTGGATGTGGCTTGTGACTTCATTTCTTACTGCCAACAGTTATTTTCTCTTTGAGGTTACTGATGGTAACGCTGAAGTGTTGCCCAGACAGCTGCATGTTTGAGAGATGTGGTCAGCCCTCAGCAAGGCAGAGCTGCCCCGCGGGCTGGGTTGAGCTTAGCTGGTGGCTGCTTCTCACTTGAGCTGTACGGCCCCTTCTGGTAGTAAGTAGATTTCCTTCATCTCTGATTTCAGTCATGTTTATCCAAATGTATAATTTAGTGTAATACACTTATGAGTGTATTTAAGTTCATAACTATATTTTGAGCAAACAATGCTCGGCGGACTGGACATCTTTATAGGGGAGTTGTATGTTTCTGTAGAGCTTTGATTTAAAAATTGCATTTTATGAAAGACACAGTTTTTGTATTAGAATTTGTTAAATTAATGTAATACTATAATTTGCTTTTATTTGTACAAAAGGTGTCAATATATTTAGTCCGTAAAGTAAAAAAGCTCTGTGTTTTTTATAACCCAACTCTCAGAACTGCCGGTATGAGAAAGGCGGAGTAACACTTGTAGTCTGGGGCATAGGATTTAGTTTTCACTAAATTAATGCAAAATAAGACCATTAGTAATGAAGCCAAAACCTCTTTGGACCTTGACTGCAGGTGTCCCAGTGCTGGCAAGGTGTTGCGATCCAGTTGGTAAAATGTTAGGATCTAGTTATTAAAGCTCTTAGAAGTACCCCTGCCCGAATTAAGGTGCAAACGAGACCATATGCCAGTGACAATAGGAAGGGTTTTATTTGATAGTAGATATGAAAGAGACAGAAAAGAGAGTGAAAGAAGAAATAGAGAACAGGTGGGGGGAACAGAGAGTAACAGGGACAGAATAATATCACCACTCCATGGATCCCAACAACGGTCCATTGATCCTCTCTTGGTGGTTTTGGTGGTGAAAGTCCCCCCAAAAAGCCTGGAATCCCATGGGTTTATATACCCTTGAGCCAGGTAGCAATGTCCAGGCATGGCCCCTGGGCGGGAGGGGGACAATGTCTTACAACAGACTCTGCATTTGTTGCATCACATGCAGTCCTGTAGAGCAAGGCCTGGCACTTTGGGGGGTCTTTAATGGGTTGTGACTCCCCCTCAGCTGCCTCTCACGTGAAGCTCCTGTGGATGAGCCTGTGGGGTTGGGGATGCTACAGCTGGGCCAGAGGATGGGCACTCATTGCCTCTGACCAGAGGTTGCACCACACCTGAAACCTCCTCCCCTTGGCTGGGGGGGGAGTCCATGCAAACCTGGCTTCTGTGAGCTGTGCTCTCCCCCCACCCCAAACTTGGCTGCAGCAGCTGGTGCCTTTGGCCTTTTGTGGATGTCTGCCTCCTCTTCAGCCTGAGATGACTGAACAATGGGCTTCCCTTTATCAATCAGCCATTTGATTTCAGTCCGAAGTCATAGTCTTCAGAAAGGCTTCTCTGGTTGTAGCTTCTTTATAGTGAGCAAAACTTTGTATCAGTGTTTGAGGCATGAACTATTTTCTGTCTCTGACACAAGGTAAGCCACCAACCTGTTGGTGATGGGAATACCTGAAAGGCAAGGCACAGCCTCAACACCAGATCCCACTCCTGGAATTCACATCTTTCAAACCCAGCGTTCAGCTGCTCACAGAGAGGCCTCTGTTGGACGCCAGTGTGAGGAACACGTTGGGAACTGAAGGTGGCAGGGTTGGTTGTAGCAGAACTGCTTCCCCAGCAAGGTAACTCGCTGCCTCTGAGAAGCCTGTGTTGCTGCAACCGACTTCAGAAAGTCCTTCCTGAATGCAGCACCACATTGTAACAGTTACCAAGATGTTCAAGCGCAAGAAAACTGCTTGAAAACAGTTGTCTCTTCCAGTGGAGGTCAATAGTTTTTATACACAGAATTGGTTACTGCATCATTTGCTCAGATAATCCAGCTACAACATAAACTTCCCAGGAAAGCCTAGAGTGCTTTTCTAGCAAATTCTGTACATTTTATTTTGCCTTCTACACGTTGAAACAAATGAATAGTAAATACATAAAAATCATGGCACAAGCCGTAGAGTACCACAGACTCATGAAGTTCCCTAAAAACACGAACACAGGTGTCACAGCTGTATCATTTTTCCCCGAGTTCACCTTTATTTCCTATTTTCAGAAGAACAAAATTCAGCGTTGCCTTGGTTGTCCAGTTTTGGGTAGGAGTTAATGTGTGCAGTGACAAATCTTACCTCTGAATGTAGGTGGTTACAAGTTACCATACTGAAGGCAGCAGCTCTCCTAATCCGAACATCTGTGGGGGGGATTGTGAGGGGGAAGGCAGAGAGCATTGGCAGCAGGGATTTCCATTGCATAGCCCTTTGGGAAGCAGGGCCAGCACACTCCATTTGAGCTTGACAGGGACAAGCCAGGATCTGCTTTGCTAGAGAGCCCTCCTGGAATGAAGAGTGGCTTACAACCTGAGCAGCTCACGGGTGTGGCAATGCAGAGGTTTTGCACAAAACCACTGTGCAGACTTGTAAAGTGTTGTGGTACAGAATGATTGTGGATTTTTGCCCTCAAGTGCAATGTGCATAAATAGGAGCTGGGTGCAGAACCAAGCACAGTGTAAAGTGATGAACAGGGCCTGTATTCAAAGTGTGAGTAAAGACTGAATGACAGTGACCCAATGCCAGGCTTATCCTTGAGCCTGGCAGTTTGGACAGTCCCCAGGTTTCTGCTGTTGGGCAAGTGCTAACACCACCTGGCTGTGAGTGAAATGAGGTGAGATCCTACCTTTTTCTGCTCCCTGGGTGCCCTTCAGGATGAGGCCATCCTTAAGTGTTTGAGGCGAATAGGTGGTTTTCAGTCACAAGTAGATCATAAGGTGCACAGAAGCTGTGACATCTAACACTTCCTTTTTAAGTTATAAAAGTGCCATTTTTATGGATCTGTTCTGGGCTTGCCTAAACTTTGCAGAAGTAGCCTATTCATTACCTCTGTGGGTTTTTGGATCTAACTCTAGGCCCAACTCAAGGATTGTTGATTCTGCCTACAAGAGAGCACTGCTCTCAACAACTTCAACGAATTCCAGTGCAGTGATTCCAGTTTAACTGCATCAAATTCACCTCTTTCAGAAGTGCAGTTTGTACTGGTGGAATTTATTCCCACCCAGCTGTGCATTCAGCCTGAACAATTAATTAACAACAACCCCTGCCCTGAGAGAAGCAAAGAAAATGAGAGCGACTCTCCACCCCCTGTGTCCAGAAAGAATAAATACTGGCGTCAGAAGGAATTAATGTATGTTAAATAAAGGGCAACTTCTACATTGACAATTGGCACCTTTAAACTGAGGATGGTGTTCAGAGTGTGAAACACACACTTGGCTGCAAGGAGGAACCCCCACATCACTGGCAGTGTGAGCTATGGGCATGGTTCTCTCATCCTATTTCCCTTTCAGTGCTTTGGACACTTGTTTGTGATGCTGAGGCTTTTTCCTGGGAAGACAAATGTGGGTTCAACAACATTGAGGGTTTTGAACTCATAAAAACATGCATCAGTGAGAATGTAACTTCTGTAGCCAGGCTTGTGCAGCCCCTTTGATTTCCTGGAGCCTCATGGCTCACTTTCCTGATGAAGCTGGGTGGTGCTTGGGTGCTGGCTGGGGTGAAACCATGACAGTATCTTAATCCAAAGCTGAGCTCAGTCACAAGGGCTTGTGACTTCAGCTAAAGACTCAAGCCTTTCAATCTGAGGCAAGATATGAAGTTTCACCTAACAGTGGAAGTAGCAGATTGAAGAGAGGTGTGTCCATCCCCTCATTCTTCTCCCACTACCTCTCATGCTCATTACATCATAATGTAATTCAACTAATTAATTTTAGTGACTTTCTAAATACAAGGTTAATATTTTGCCATTCTTATTACTTTAATCCCAGATCTGTGTGCTCTCCTCTTTGGCTGCAGCAGGCTATTAGCTTGGCTCAAGCCAAATGAAACTGCAGAGATGGGTTCCTGTGTTCCTGCTTGGCCACAGCACAGCACTAACCTCTGCAGGAGCATTATCCATTCCATAGCTAGTTTGGTTTTTTTTTTAAAAAAAAACAAAGTGGGGATGATTATGCTGCTGCAGGTATGTTTTCTCTGTGTGCAGGCACCTCAGTGGTTTCCAGAAAGCCCAGCTGCTCTAGGCTGAGCCTGGAACAAGACTCAAGGACAGCACAGTGGGCACTGCACCTCTGAACCTCACTGCCAGCAAGGGGCTGCAGTCACATTTTAGAGGCAGCTCTGTGACACGGATTTTAACTCCAATGTTGATGCCCCCCCCAAGCTGACATTGCTTATTTCCTATTAAGGTTTCTATGCCTCTTTAAAAAATTTGAAAGGAATATACACGAGTTTGATGAAAGTGACCCAGCTGAAGCAGACTTTAAGACAGGAGAACACTGCATCAGTTGACATCAGAACAGGCAGTTTGGCTTTTAGAACAGCCATCTGTATTGTGTTTACAGTGCAGCTGAAGGAAGGAAAGCAGTGAGAAGACATCACCCATGCCACCCTCCAGCACATTCACTGCCCCAGAACACCAGAGAGCAGTTCATGGGTCCCAGCAGTACAAACCAAAGGACTACAGGAACACCAGTTAAGGCACATGTTGAAAGAACTGGACACATCAAGACCCTCATGTTGAGCGATCAGTCCTTGAAACTTGTGTCCCACCTCTGTTGGTGGCCAGGTGCCCTCTGCTACCACATGGCCAGGCATGTGGAGAGCACCTGAGCCCAGAGCAGGCAGCTGCCTCCCCAGTCCCCCTCTGGCACTGCAGAGCTCAGCCAGAGGAGCCACTGCAGCCTCCCTTCAGGCAGCATGGGGCCATGGTTACACAGAAGCTGCCCATGTCAGAGATGCTGAAGTGTTCATGAATGCATTGTAAAGATGGCAAGAAAACAAATGCATAGTCTTTCACCTGGTACAGCAAAGCATTCCCAACAGAGTTTTTCACAGTCAGCAGTGAAACACACAACTCTTTAACACCATCATGGTAGCACTTCAAATTCCTTAAGAATATTCTGCCATAAAGGCAAGTGTTGTCCTTCAGTAAGCAGTCATACACCAAAGGATGCTTTGCTTCCAACAGGCAAAGGGACCTCTTCATAAATTATTTTAAGATAAGGGGACTTCATAGGTAAAAACCAGTATTCCAAGTTGTAGAAGAGGTAAAACTGATGATTCAAGATTACATGATCAATTATTTTGAAGAGATCCACAAAAAACTCTCTGACACTCTGATGAGGTTTAAATGGATTGTAAAAGTTTCTTATAGCTGCTGCCAGTGTCTTGTTTCCTTGTGGTCCAAAAATAGATGTTTCATTCCCCAAATAAATAGGTTCTCCACTGAATAAAATTATGCTTGTATAGTTTGTTTGTATCTTCTTAAACACAGCTCCTAAGTCAGCTAGCTTCTGGTAGGTTCTCAGTATAAACTTGGAGCACTCATAAGAGTCAAACCACACTGTTGACTTTTTGTCAGGACTTGCTTGGACTGTCCAGGTCTCGTAGTAAATTCCAGTCTCATTGTCGTATTTTACCCACTGTGCCATTTCATTAAACATGGTTCCTGTAAGAGATGAAAATAAGTATTACAGAGATGAGGTAACAAATACAGGATTCAAAGTATTTTCCATCTATTTCAAGGTTCCCTGCCCCCCTGCAAAAGTTGACCTATATTACCTCACCATACACAGACACAAGGCTTAGGTTGGAGGGGGAAGGGATAACCCACTGAATAAACTACATTTACATGCAGGTTATTTAAACTGTGATTCCTTTATCTGACCCTCTTCCTGCTACTGTGCCAGAACATCCAAACATCAGAGAATCGTGACACTTCTCATTTTGCTTTATCCATGCAGACAAACAGGGCAGGTAGTACAGTCTACAAGAGATGCTGGCAAAATGCTCACCAGAGCAACAGACATTTCTGCACTTCTTCAAGTTTTAACTAAATTCAAAAATTCAGACCAGAAATTGTCATATCTCTTCCCAAAAGAGACGCAGACTGAGACACCCTGTTTACTGAGGAGCTCCTCAGCTGGCAAAGCTGAATTGAGCCAAATTATGAGTGTCATGAAAGACCTTTCTGAAGGAAGTTCTTCAAGTTCAGCTCATTGTGCTTGCATCCACTCACCCTCTTTCACAATAACTTTTTGATTTCTAGTGAAATTCAGACAACTAAAACCTCTCAGAGATGCTACTTCCTTATAAGTTTCATGGAAATGGGAAGTGAGAGAGGCAAGGAAGACTGTAACAATGCCTCCACGAGGCACCAGTGTGGCCTCACCTTTCCTGGGCATCAAATTATCCACATACAGAGGAAGCACGACAAGTTCCCCAGCTGTATGAACATATTTTGCTTGATATTCATACAAAAGAATCCAACCATATCAGGCATCAAATACTTCAGTCATGAACTACAAATTCACAGGAAAGCAGCTCCACTTTACTTCCTTGTTTAAAGAACTGTCTCAAATTTCTTAGCAGCATTGGGTAGATTATGTAGAGACTGAGGCCAGCAAAGCTGCTATGGGTGGAAGTGGGCACACACAAAGCACCACATCACACGAGCTGTAAGCTGACTCTCCACTCTGTCTTGTACACTACACTGACTTCAGAGTGGTTTTGGTCACACAAAATGTAACTCTCCAAGTTGTCAGTGAACTTTTTTTTGTAAATCATTCAGTCTATTGCTAGGGCAATCAAACAGATTTATTTGAATGACCTTTTAGGGTCATTCAAATTTAGGATTCCAGTGATCAGTATATACCAGGAAGCTCTTCTGGTGATCACCTATGTATTTTGAGGTGTAAAGCCTAGGTTTGTTCTACAATGTATGACAGAAACCTATTACTGGGGACATTTTCACAGTTTTTGTTACACATAATGAGGGAGACAGAAATAGAGATTAATATTTTTATATCTTTGAGACTGTTTCTAAACATGCCTTACTTGTTTGTTCAGTAATTAACATATTTTCAACAGCTTTTCTATCTTGGCAGTCATCTACCACTTCACAATAGAAGGTTTTGTTTTGGTGAAGCCAGCAAAGAGTTCATCATGACTGTAAAAGCTGTTTTGCTATTTTTACACTCAAGAGACTCAAGTGTTTTAGTACAGCAGCACTAAATGATTTTCACTTAACAACTCTCCAGTGTGAGTTGTTCAAAAGGCAGCAGCCTCATGACACTTTCTGTATTAGTGTTTGAAATCAGCATCAGTGACCAACAAATACCCTACAGAACATAAATGAAAAGATAGTGCTTTATAAAAGACAAGGCTGACTCTATATTTTGTATTAACATTACCCAAAGCATCTAGAATCTACCTGATATTGTGGTCACAAGAACTAAAGTTCCATTTGCCTTCCAGTGTGCATCATCTATTCCTTCATAAAAGCAGGCAGCTCCCTGGTTACACCAGAATGGTGCATCCATGCCAGGCCGCAGGTGTGGAAATGTGCAGTTCCCAAGCTGGAAGAGCTCATACCACTCCATTGTGTAGTTTTTGCCTGTTAGGGAGCTCTTGAAACCCACAGCATCATGCATAATTTTCTGGAAAAGGAAAAAAAAAAAAATAGTCAAACCACCGAAACTTTTATTTCATAACAATTTCAGCTTGACCTGTACAGAAGGTAAGATGCTTGAGCACTGTTGTATAATAGGGGGAGAAGAGGGGAGGGAGTTGCTATAACTTCTTGGATTCAGTAACACTGAAGCACAATATACGTGACTGCATGACACACATACTTTTATCAGATCATCATGCTGTCTCAGTGGCTGTCTATACATCCATTGTAAATTCTGTCACTTGGAGGCAGATACTCAGTGGGAGCTCATCATCAAGACTCAACCTGACTTTGAATCCTTATCCTCATGGGGATATCAGAGAAATAAAGAGCAGAACCAAGTTACCAAAACAGATCTCACTAATGAAAGCATAAAACTAATGAGATAAATATTTTATTTAAAAGTGGTATCGTAAAAACATAAATCCAAACTTAGTTAACAACTGAGAAATTATTTGAATCTATTTCCATTTTGGACTCTTTGTGCTTGGTTTTGATTCACTAACATTTCTTTATTGATTAGGAATCATGTTTTGAAGATTAATTTTGCTTCTGCTATAAATATAAATATTAGTAAAGCTGAGACTCTTTCATATTTGCATGACTCCATGAATGGAGACTTCAATTCCATACTGATCATAACAAGAAAGAACTGTAAAAGCAATCAGCTCCTCATGATCCACCATTCTGACCAGCTGGCTGTCCGCTCCTGACAGGTATCAATGTCCAAGCAAATATGTGAGCTTTTAACAATAGAAAAGTTACTAAGCAACTATTTTACCTGATATTAGGGTACAAATAAAAGTATTTTCTTGATGTGACAGCACAGAAGAATAGACACCCAAGTGGAAATGGTGTGCATATATGAAACACTCGATATGCAGCTACACAGGGGACCATGTTCAAACCCACCAGCAGTGCTGTTCATGCTCTTGGCTTTAGCTAAGCTAAATCCTGTACATTTTGTTTGAAACTTAGTGCTCTTTGATTATCCTTCCTACAGACAGCCTAGCTTGTGTGCTCCAATATTCTTCCACATAAACATATCCCAGTCTTACAGCTCCCATTCTTCATAGCTGCTGTTGAATTCAGCTCAATTTGTCACTATAACTTTGTTAAAAACACCACCTTACCAAATGTCCTAGTAAGTCCCCATACTTGAATTCCCATACTGGAGCCTGTAATCGATACACTTCAATGACATCCTCTTCTTTCATAACTGGAATGGCAGAGCCAGTGGGACAGAAGGTGTAACGAGCTTGGCAGTAGGGATCCGTTTTTGGACGGTAATCAAAGCGCCTGTGTTGAGAAAGAGAAGCACACAGGATGGCAAGCACAGCTTTGCAGCTGCAGTAGCTGCCACGGCTTCATGAGGGGGACAGCTTTCGTGTCCAGTGCCCCCAAGGACAGATTCTGTGACCCAGACACCACAACACTTGGAGTACACAAATTCATAAGGCTTCTGGGGTGCACATCTGCAGAAACAGGACCTCGGGACTTAAGGCTCACAAATGCAAGTCATGTTGTACTGATAGTGAAGGAGTGGAGATAATGCGGATTACAAAGGGTGACACACTCACAAGATCAGACATACAGATGCTGGGTAAAGGATAGGTTAAATCTGCCCAAATACATTCTCCTGGCAATTTATTTACACAGGGACTGACCAATTTGTCCTTGCTATTCTATAGTAAGATGTCCCCAGATGAAGCTAATTTGACTCTACAATATTTGCAAGATGGGAAAAGAAATTAACCCCTCTATGCAAATTTAGATAAAAGAGGTCCAAGGATCTACCTGGAATTATTGTTTCTATTTCATTCCTATTAAATACCTTAAAAACTGAAGACCCAATCCACTTTCTTGTCACATTATATACAAACAGCAAAGAATATTTTTGACAAGTGCGTGGGGTTTGTGTGGCCAGGTTTCGGTAGCAGGGTGGCTACAGGGGTGGCTTCTGTGAGAAGCTGCCAGAAGCTGTCTCATGTCAGGGAAAGCCAATGCCAGCCAGCTCACAATGCACCCTGCACTGGGCAGGGCTGAGACAATCAGGACTGACAGAAACACCTTTGATAACATATTTTTAAAAGTTATTGTAACCAATGGAATTGTGGCCAGAGAAGAGAAGGGTTAGAATATGTGAGAGGAACAGCCCTGCAGACACCAAGGTCAGTGAAGAAGGAGGGGCAGGAGCTGCTCCAGGTGCTGGGCTTAGATTCCCCTGCAGCCTGTGAAACAAGTGCACACTGGAGCAGGTGGATGTCTTACAGAACACTTTGAACCCAGGGAGAAGGCTGCAGACCTGTGCAGAGATGAGCCCGTGCTGGAGCAGCCTTTCTGGTAGGACTTGTGCCCCTCTGAGGAACCTGTGTTTGAGCAGGCTGGGCCTGAAGGACTGCAGCTTGTGGAGGAGTGACCCATGTTGGAGCAGTTAATGAAGAACTGTGGTCGGTGGGATGGACTCACGATGGAGAAGTTAATGGAAAACTGTCTCCTGTGGCAGGGACTCCATGCTGGAGCAGGGCAAGGACTCCTCGCCCTGAGCAGTGGCAGGAGCAGCATCTGATGAAATGACTGTGACCCCCATTCCCCATCTCCCTGCACGGGGGGGGGGGGGGGGGGAGATAGAATCTGGGAAGGAGAGAGGGGTGGGGCAAAGGTGTTTGTAAGATTTTTTTCTACTTCTTATTATCCTGCTCTGATTTTGTCATAAATAAATTAAATTAATAACCCAAAGTTGGGTCTGTTTTGCCTGTGACAGTATTTGTTAGTGATCTCTCCCTGTCCTTATCTCAACTCATGCACCCTCAAAATACCTCACTGTATTTTCCTTCCCCCATCCACTTGCAGAGTGACTTTGGTGGGCAGTTGGCATCCAGTCAGGAACAACCCACTGCAACAAGTCTTCCTCTTCCAAGTTCCTTCAGAGTCACTCATTGTATTTCACTTAAAACAAGGTTCCTTTATGCCTATCACCAAGACATACTGGCATGCACAGCTTGTCCAGATCTGTCTGGTTAGCCTGAGAGTCTAACACACTCAGCTGCCCTGGGCTACTGACACAAATACCCCAGCCATGAGATGACTCAAGGACACAGGACTTCCTGAGCAATACTGAAGCCAGCAGCTCAGCTGAGGCATTGCTGATTTTCCTTGTGGATTTCTTGCTGAAGCTTGCTGAAACTCCAGCATGTCTGCCTTTATTTTGTCTGGAGGTGGGAGAAAGGGGGGAAAAAAAAGGGAAAAAACAATCGCCAAATCCTAACGAGTATGTCTGAAAAAAACACACAGTAAACAAAGACTTAGGCCAACCACACATTCAAGTCCTGTTTCTGGATTGCACACCTTACATTTTCAATTACCCCTTGCACTGCACCTTGCATGTGACAAGAAGACAACAAGTATGTTATGAAGCACTGAAACCCCACATTTCTGAGCATCTCACACCCAAAATCTGACCATCCCAAGACCCAGTCTTGTAACTACTGAACTTGCTGGAAAATCTCAACAACTCGTGACAGCAAGATCAGCTCCTTCAGGCACCACCTGACGCAAATTTAACTGCCGGGAATTGCACAACAGGCTCTCAACATTTCAGGTATGATTATTAGGCTACAGTTAAACATCAATAACTACTCCCTTTGCAAACAGCAAACCCGCACAAAACACACAATCAAGTGTAGCCCTCCTTCTGAAGGGCTCATTCCCTCGGCACAGCCGAAGCTGTCGCTGTTTTCAAACCCAACGCGCATTCTCCCGCAGTCCCCGACACCACCAGGAATTCTGGCACTCAGGCAGCTCTGGAGCAGCGAACGGCATTCTGTACCGTTTCATTTGTCACGAAGTCTGACGTTAAGTTAAATTTAAAAAGTAAAACAAACCCTACCCCGATTTCCTCCCCACCACCCTTTCTGCGGGCGTTGCGGAGCGCGTTTAAAGGCGGGCAGGCATTCCCGGAGCACCAATCCCTCCCTGCTGAGGGACCCAGCGCAGCTCTCGGCCTGGGATGGCACTGCGAGCCAAACACCCGTAATCAGCAAGGGGACGCTTTCCGCGGCCTTTCAGGGCTGACACACAGAGGGGAGAAGCAGCGCAGCGCCGGCGGGCCCGCCCCCGCCTCACTCACCTGTAGGGCACGGGCCAGCGCCGCTCCGGGGAGCGGAGCCCCCCC
>JAHLSL010000062.1:10576464-10614133 GCA_025920805.1 Petroica traversi | reverse complement strand
ATATACACACACACACATATATATGCACATATGTGTGTTTGTGTGTGTATATGTGTGTATCCCCGTGTCTGTGTGTGTGCGAGGCCCAGCTTGCGCTGTGTGACACAGCAGCCCGGAGTCCCCCTGTCTGTGGGGCCGCAGCCCCTCCCGGTTTGCCGTGGTCCCTGCCCCGCATTGCAAACCCTATTCATCCATAATCTCTATGTTGCCACCTCCTCTGTTTTATTCATCCTCCCCACAAAGACCTGCCTGGCCCCCTGACAGGAGCTGAGGTCGCAAACGTGCAGCTGGACACAAGACTGAAAAGGAGTCTCATTAATACAACTCAGTTATTATACTGAAAGTCATGCCTACAGGTCAAAAATAGTGAAGACCATTCCCCTGAGCATGTGTAGAAGTTAACTGGAGTTACAAAACTTGTATGGAAATTACTAGCCAGTCATAATAGAGGGGCTGTACTTGAGAGTTGCTAACTCTGAATTTCTGTGTTTAGCTGCACAAAAGGTCCAGTGGGTGTGCTTGATTTGTGGGATAGCACCGAACACCCGGGCTTGCACAACTGTGAAATAAATAATCAGTGTCTCTCTTGAGTGTGTAATTATTGATTTGTCTCACACCAGGCAATGAATCCAGTTTTGTGGGCAACAGTGCCATACTGTTTTCAGTGGTGCCCAGTGACAGGACGAGGAGCAGCGGCCATAAACTAAAACACAAGGAATTGCATCTCGACATGGGGAAGAACTTCTTTACATTGAGGGTAGCAGAGCGTGCAAACAGCCTGCCCAGGGAGGTTGTGGGGTCTCCCTCTTGGGAGATATCCAAAACCCTTCTGGATGCATTCCTATGTTCAGGGGGGTTGGACCAGAAGATCTCCTGAAGTCCCTTCCCAATGTAATAATTCTGGGATCCTGTGAACCAGAGAGCAAGTAGCAGCTAGAGAACTGTCCTTCTCCTCTGGCTGCAGGGAGCTGAGGATGGGTTAAAATTCTTTATCTTCCTTCCAATTGGTTTTGCAGTCCTCACTGGGGTTCACCTGCTTGTTTTTTGCTCTTTCTGGGCTTTCTTTGGTAAACTGGAACTTGTTGGAGAAGCCTGGGCCAGGACACAGTGGTGTGCTTTGGTCCCATCTGTGCCTTCAGATGGCAGAAGCTGATCACTGCCTGTGTATAGCCACACTCAGGTGTCTGATGGTAACAACAGTACCTTCATATTTAGCACAAAATTGTCATCTCTGAGAAGTTTGCAAAGGAAGCTTCAAACCAAGCACAGGAAAACAACCCCTGTGGTACACCTGTCACAGAGTTTTATATTCTGATGCAGTGTTCCCTTTTTGTGTGTAACCAAAATAGGTTTTCTAGTGCTCATTCTTCCTTCCTGCTGCTGGTGTTTTAGGATAACTGGTAACTCTAATGTTTGCTCTAGAAATGCTTGAAAAGTTTGCATCTTTAACTTTTTTATATCAAACTTTTTTTAGCACTTTCATCCCATTACAGTTAAGAGCAACCTTTCTCCAAAGTCAGCTGTATGTCCAGTTGGGCTGCTGGTATAAATTGTGGTGTCCTGTTTGTCCTTGGGGTTATCTGCCATGGCAAAAAGCTTAGTGTTGGCATACGAATGCCCTCCTGTCAGAATGCTGCAGGAATAGGATGGGGAGAATGGATGTTTACCCTTCCTGATGTATCATATGTCGCTTTAGATATTTAATGTGCTAGATTCATCCTGAGGAATTCACTGCAACTGGATAACTGTTTTCATTAAATGAAATGATCTTTATTGTGACGAATATGTATGAGTTATGAGTTCTGTTTATATTCATAAAATTGCTTTATCTTTCTTCTAGGTGAAGATATTTGCCCCCAATATTGAGCAAAGGGATGTAATCAATCACCTAAAAGGAAGTCCAGCAGAAGAGAAGAGAAATGTGTTGGTTGAAAGTGCCAGGTTGGCAAGAGGAAACATTCAGGATTTGGCTGAACTGAAAGCTAGTGAATTTGATGCTGTCATTTTCCCTGGTAGGTATCACAACACCACAGAATATTCTGTGTTGGAAGGGACTCACAAGAATCATCGAGTCCAGCTCTTGAGCCCACAACCTTGGTGTTATTAGCATCATGCTCCGACCAGCTTGTAGTTTTTAAACTCAATATATTTATTGATTCATGGTTCACTAAGTTAAAATGCCAGAGTGTTCTTTTGGTATTAAGTTTTGCATCCCACCATTCCTTCTTACTAAAAGTTGTGAAAACTTCACTACTTGAATGTGGACAAGATCCCTGACCAGAGTACAAAAATTGGGTCAGAACACGGATACATGGCAATTCCTTGATTTCAGGGCCTCTGAAAATGTTGTCAGAATAGCAGGTTGCAAATAGATTATGTTCCATGTCAGGTGGGAGTACATTCTGTTTTAATGTGCTGCTGATCAAGTTGTACTAAACATGCTTATGGATAATTTTTTATTTAGAGACTACAAAATTGCCTTCCAGACAGAGGTAATTGTAATCACTTAGAAATTAAGAAACGGGAGCATCACGAGGAAATCATGACTTGCTGAAGACCTCTTTCCAGAATATTCATAGTAGTGTTAAATACTGCCTTGATTGGGCCCAAGTGTTAATTTTGGAGTTTTCACACTGTTGTAAGGCCAGCAGAGGGAGTGTGTGTATAACACAGAGAAACAATTCTGCCTGCACTGTATGGGAGTGCTTGATGTCAGGGCTGATCAGGAGGGAGTAGAGGCGCACAGATGTTTTCCACCTTAATTTCATGCTGTTATAACTCAGGCTCGGGGGGGGTTGTTGTAATAACTGTTAGAGGGAAATAAACCCTATTAAGTTTGAAAATTAACATCTTACCTCAGAGATTTCAGGTAACACTTGAAAGTGAGCAAACCAGGAAAGGAAAAATATTAAAAATGCAAAGCTTCTTGATGTTGTCTGTTGAAATACTTGTGGAAATTTCCTTATGCTTATTGGAGAAAAGTTGTTGTCATGCACATTCCATATGGAATAGCCTTACTTTGATTATTCTGATGGTTATAAATCCAGCAAACACACGAGCTGTAAAATACAAACTGCTTATATAATTAAATGAAGATTAAATGCACCTAAAGGATTGTTAAAATTAATTTATAGAAACAGAAATCAGCACTGTTTTTAATGGGAAATTATGTTATCATTCACAAGGTTTTTTTTGTCTAATAATGTCATATATTATAGTGTCCATTTTGCTTTTATTATGTTAATCTCTTCTTTTAAAGTCTGAAAGTAGTTCTAGGGAAGAAGAAAAGCTCTTTTCTAATTGTTTAAGCATCAAAGTAAAACTTGAGAGTTCCTTACTGTGGAGGGTCAAAGCACTGTTTGCATCACTCCCATGAATTCCATACTTCTAATTCGTATTGGTCTTTCTTCTGATCCTTCTCCCTACTGAGGAGTGTACAGCAGATGGTGCAGCTATTCTAGTGACTAGCAAAGGAATGCGAGGTTTCCTGTATGTCTAATTGTTGCTTTTTGAAACAAGGTTAAGCTTTCTGGCCTGTGTATAACCTACATGGTATAAAAAAGTATGCAGTTAAACTTTTAACATTGTAAACCCATCATTTATAGGCTACAGTGACATTGTGATGTTCTCAGTACAGTTACTTAACAGTCCCACGGATTATGTTGTAAAAAAGAGCTTCTGTTTGGTATCAAATTTAATGACTTTTAACAGTGTCTTATATTTGAGCTTTTGGGGTTTGTTTATTTTGTTTTGTTTTGGTTTGGTTTTTTTTAGGTGGTTTTGGTGTAGCAAAGAATCTGTGCTCCTGGGCTGTTGATGGCAAGAACTGTACTGTCAATGAGCACGTGAACTCCACACTCCAAGCCTTCCACAGTGCCAAAAAGCCCATTGGTTTGTGCTGTATATCACCAGTTCTGGCTGCCAAAGTCTTTCCTGGCTGTGAGGTTACTGTTGGTCAAGACAAAAACGTAGATGGAAGGTAAGAAGGAAATGGATGGAGATGATTCACATGGGAGTTAGGAAATGGACAGGCTTCTGTGCAAAAGTCTCTTTGATACCAGTAAACCTGGTTGAGCTTAGTTACTTTTAAGAAAATTTAATGACAATTGTTACTTGCATAATGGTAGTAGGCACGGAACTCTGAGAGCAGACAGGGTGAATTCATGAGGTGAGGTGGTGCTACAATCATACATATACTGATCTGTGATATCATGGAATTGTTTAGGTTGGAAAAGTCCTCTAGGACAGTGGAATCCAACTGTTAACTCAGGGATTTTTAGTAGTTTTTCTGGTGGTAGTGGTTGGGGCCACTTTAGGGGAGGGAGATGAGAACAGGGCCTGGCAGAAGTCAATACTGCTTGAAGAACTGTCAACTCCCAATGAAACTTCTGAATTAAATTTATCAGCAGCCATAGTGAGGGGTTCTGTCCAGAATAGATTGCATCTGTTCCTTCCTTATCAGAAGGGGGAAAAAAAATCAAAATCTCTACAGAATCCCAGAGGAACACCTTACATGGAGGTGTTGGAAAATGTTGCAAATTCAGATGGCTTCTCTCAAACTCTTAAGGATCATCTTCGAAACTTACCAAAAGATTGTTAAAAACTTCTGTACCCTCTGACATATTGTGGCTCCAAATTTCAGACCTTGTTTTCAAAGATCACTTGATGTGTCCACAGGGGATAGAAAAATTTGTTAGTAGCTAAAGAGTCACGTAGATATTATTGTAGCTCTCTCATTCAAGTTACGTGTGCAGAATTTTATGACTGTATCATCGCTTTATGTTAATTAAAGTCTTCTTATTTACAGATTTCCTGATGCTGAAACGGCATCTGCTATAGCAGAGCTTGGATGTAAGCACATTTGCAAAAATGTAAATGAATCCCATGTGGATAAAGCCAATAAAATAGTTACTACCTGTGCTTTCATGTGCAAGGCTCCTCTGCATGAAATCTTTGATGGAATTGGAACAATGGTACAAGAAGTCCTGAAGCTGGCCTGAGTAGAAGCGTACAGACTTCTCCAAGGAAATCAGTGTAGTTAAGCATAAACATGTAGCTTCCTTTGATTGAATTAATAAAATAGTGCAAGTGCTAAACTTCACAGTTCCTCGTTTGTTTGGTGTGGTGGGCTGTTTTTTAATATTCAGTATATCAGGTGGTTACTGCTGAATTTAACCTATTTTTTTCTCTTTTAAAATAGAAACATATGTTAAAAGTGATTGGGGGGGGTGGTTCCTTTTTTTTAATGAATCCAAAAGTATTCAGTCTTAAAAAGACTGAATGGGCAATGGGGTTTTATCACATCATTAATGATTATCAGTATTTCACATTTGCTGTTAGCCAGCTGCAATTACAAGTGAAGTAGCTGTAAGTGAGTATAGGTCAGTAAAGGTCAATAATTCAATTCTGATTTCTAATCAGAAGGGAAAAATAAAAGAATGGGGTTATTTGGGTTCCTTCTCTCCCATACAAGTCTTTAAGCAAGTATTACTAATGGGCTTCTGAAATTTTTGCAGAGCCCCTAGGAGAACCAACTTTATAAACCAAGATCCAGCACAAATGAATGTGTTGCATGTGGAAAATACACAAGCTTTGCTGTAATAAGTGAAGTAATTTCAGATTTATTTAGTAAAATGAATTAGCTTTATTTTGTGATTTTTTTTTTTTGCATACATCATTTAGTGCCCTGAGGAAGACAATTTTATATGTGTTAGAGCACATGCTTTGATCTTACAAATGTGAACAGAGGGTTGGCAGCTTCTCTTGGAAGCGCAGTGAGCCAAGGCTTCATACTCCTGGAGAAACAAAAAATTCCCAGAATTCATTATCAAGGCTCACTGTGGACACTGAGTTGTCTCACGTAAGTGCTCTGGTGCACACAGGTTCCTGTCTCTCCTGCCCAGTGTCATGTAACCCACACTCTGCTGGGCCTGAAGTGACCAAAACTGACGTCACCTGCTCAGTGTAACTGGGGCAGGAGTGAAACAGGAACAGACCTATAGCACAGAGGTGGTGCAAAAGGTGGAAGTGGGAAATAATGCCTTTGTGGTGAGGAGTGTGGAGCTGTCCCTCATGCTCAGCACTGGTGTGCTCAGGCCTTGGTTGGCCCAGTGCAAGAGCAGTCCCTACAGCAATGCCTGACACCCTGCAAGGTATCAAGTGCTACCCCTCCCTACGTGTGCTGGGTTTATTTTAGCACAAATGTCAACGCTCAGATGTAACAGGTGCCCTCTTCAAGGAGGTTGTAGAGAGCAATCTACAGCAATAAATATATAAAGGCTTTTGTTCTCTGTACTTCTAACTGTGGTGATTTTCATGGGCATAGCTCTTCCATACTCTTCCAGAATTTGGATTTTCTGTATGGAGTTATTTAGAGAAGTAGAACACAGATTGTTGGCAGAAGAGCAGGGAGATTTTTGTGCCATGCACAAGCAGTGAGTGCTCTGCCTCTAGAGGTACAAAGATAGCTGGAGTTGGCTGTGCCAGCAGAGGATCTTCTGTTCAGCCTGACTAAGCTGGGCACATAATCACTGAATTGTTTACTTAATCAAAACCCACAGTATTAGACTGAGTATGGTTCTTGTGTTACAGGAGCCTTACAGGAGTGACTCAAGTGCTTGAGTCACTAAGTAAGAGTTTGTCCAGAGTCTGGCACTGGCTTTGTGATGAGCATGTAGCTGTTGGCTGGAACATTCAAAGGAAGCGCAGCTTCTCTGGAAGCACTCCAGCTGACTGTCCTGATAGAAATGTACTTAACACAGAGCAGTCCTCTACTTTTTCCAGGTTGTACACGGTCTCTATAATGCCTTCCATGGCTTCTGCAGGCAGGATGCCAAGGGCATTGGATTGAAACTTTTTCTCCAAGTCCTCCTTTTTCAGAGGTTTCCTCCAGTGCCCGTAGAAGGTAGTGCAGCGGTCGCTGATGGTGTTGCCATCCTGAAGCGTGACACTCACTTCGCAGTAAAGGCTGTCAAAGCTGGGGGTGTTGTCAGGAGGGTGCTCCAGCTGTGTTTTGCAGAGGAGCTCCCTCAAGGCCGGCCGGTGAACATTCTCACTGGCAAAGGACTGCACTGACACGCTGCCATCCAGCAAGGCAGAGCACGCCACAAACTGGAAGGAGTGTCGTGCTTCGTGCTCTGAGGCTGGGCTGGGTCTGTTCACATACTTGACCTCAGGGACTTTGAGAGTGACTTTCTCAATTTTATCAAGGGGTAGCAGGTTCTCATTTCTCTCCACCAGCTTCCTCCTAACAGAAGATACTGCATCAGCCACCCAGTGTGTTGCAAGATGAGCAGGAAAGCGTTTGATGGCCACATCTTGCTGGTCCAAGAGCCAGGGGTAGGACTTCAGGGTTGGCAGAGTCTGTGGGTTGTAATCTGTATAAAAGGCACCCATCCCTGACTCCATGTCCAAGATTTGTTTGTTTCCTTGCAGGCCCTGTAAAGCTAAGCAAGCTGCTTCCAGTCCATGCTTGGCAGCATTGCCAACGTGGAGGGGCTTTATTTGGGTTGCTGCATTAGCCAGTGGGGCACCTGCATAGGAGGCAGCAATAGCCAAGGCATTTTTACATTCCAGCAGGTCAAGAGCTAGCAGTTTAGCACAGGCTGCTGCACTCCCCATTGTACCAACCACAGCCGGTGGGTGAAACCTGAGAAAACAAAAGTATCCCCATTACCAGAATTCAAAATTCACCCAAATTCACTATCTACAAAAGCTTTTCATTCACATCCATGTAAAATGGATTGGACCATAACGAAATGTACATTCAGCATTCACACATGGGCCTAACTGAGAGTTGTCACTTTTCCCCAGGAAAAAGTTAAACTGGAATAGTACTGCTTGCAGTGGGTCATCCCCAGAAAGCAATTCAAACATTTGAGCTGCTCACAGTTCAAAGCAAATTTGTAGTCAAATATGAAGTTATTATTTATTATTATTTAAATATATATATTATTATAAATCTATAAAAATTCAGAGTAGGGATATCATCGCCTCATTGTGAATTGGTCTCAATTTCAAGAAGAAATCTGTTAACTAAAGAGTTAGAAGTCAAGTGTAACATGTAAGATGAGCCTTCCCTAAATTTCCAAACCAACACCTTAGGAAATACGAATAATTTTGCCACTTGTATTTTAAGTGACATTTAATTGTGTATATTAACACTGATGAAAAACCAGTTCCACTCAACTTTCTACTTGAACCATTTCTATGTACCTTTTTGGAATATTCCTGGCTTCTCTGGAGAACTGCAGCAACCTGCCTTGCACTTCAATTCCCACATTGAAAGCTAAGAGCAGATCAAGACCCGAGATTTTTTTCTTCTGAGGAAAGGCCTCTGAGAGTGCAATGAGTGCAGGGAGCACAGCCCCAGATGGGTGTGTGGCTGGATGCCAGGTGTCATCAAAGTCCATTGAATGCACCTAATGGAAAGAAAAGCATTGATCTCTTGTTAAACTCTGACTTGGCAAGGTTCCCTCAGTCAAATGAAACTACTGTAACTGGTATAAAAAAGTACTGAAGAACTAGATCTTCCTTAGAAAGCAAAAATTTCAAAAGCCTTTTAAAGACCTTTACTCCCAACATGTCTGTCTGAGAAGTGGCAGTGCAGCAAGAGATCTCGTCTCAAAGGGTTGCAATTCTAGTTCAAGTAGTACCAGCCTGAAATCGGTGTGACAGTGATTCCTTTTTCCTGCAGTTGGCTTTTGCTGCTTTAATTAGACTGGCATAATTAAAGCAGCTGTTCTAGGTCCACCATGTGAACAGTGAATTTTCACTTTCCCTAAAACATAATGAAATATAAACATAATGAAATTACGTCCCCGGTGCTGCAACTGATGCTGCCATTAGGACTCGCACCATAAAACTGTAGCAGTCAAACACTGCTAAATGAAATTTATGTCATCAGAGCTACTTCTCTGGTGCAACCATCCAACAGGCAACAGGCAAAAGCCTGAAAATGTACAGGAAGATTTAGCCAGAATTTTCAGTGCACTGATACAAGACTATCACACAAGGAACCAGACTCTCTGCAGTTGCTGGGAGTAGGAGAAAGCTACAGTCTTAATGTGGAACAAGCTGCTTGGCTCAAGAGAGTATTCCAAGTGGTGCCTTCTCTTTCCCATGCCCAGAGCCCAGCTGCTCAGGAAGATTTTAGGTGTTCCCAGCATGACATATAGCTGCTGATCTAGTAGCAGCATAATAACACCTCAAAAACTGAACTTTCACATTTGTTCACCCATGTCTTACTTCAGAGCAAACTGGGAAGGTGGTCAGGCTTCCCAGTGGTCAGGTTTTGCCCTTTAATACTGTGATTATACCTTTCTGAGGACTCTTTTAAGGAGATAGAAGAAAACAGTGTCTGCCTTGAAAAACTTTGATGCCATCTGGGAAGATGCCCTGCAGTGCAGCATAAGTAAAGTTGTGCTCAATACTCTGTAGGCTGTGTTTCTGGTGTCTTCATCAAGTGCTTAAAATGGACCTGTGACCAAGATGTAAACTAAAATGATCATATATATGCTAACAGCCAGATCTGAATATCACAGGGGCTGCTAGGAGCTGAGAGGTACCAGATCTCATTTCCCGGGTAATTTTCTCTACATTGGAAATGAGCTGTTAAATTGGACCTCTGATATTGTTGTCACACTAATTTAAATAGGCTTAATATTACTATTTCCTTGGTTGGTCACCTTCCCTAGTTTTGCATAATTGCCAAATTTGTCTACCCCACCTCTTGTACATCTTTCAATTTCAAATGTTTTCAGCCTCTGTCTGAATTTAGACAAATGTCTGTGGAGTCAGTTATTGCTTTAATGACAAAGTGTGTGTCCAAAATATATAACTGGCTTTTGGAAACTGCGTAATTGAAGATTACATGCCTTGTGACACAGTACGTGTATGTATCTATATATGCATCTGTGTTTTTTTGTAACTGTACTTTGCCAGTTGGCACGAAATTCGGATCCCAGTGAAATGAGCTAGGGCTAGAGGGTGTCTTTTTAAGCAGCTACAGCAAAGATGTAGCCTTGCTACAAGGTTGCCAGGTTGTAAGTGGTGGAGTTCCGGCATTTGACAGCAGCCCCAGGTCCCACATTAAAGGTAAGGGATGCTGTTGAGCTGGATGATATATATATTATACCTTAAGTTCAGTCTCACTGGAAGGAAGTTGAAGCACATTAGGAGAATAGTCTAGGGAAGTTTTTTAGCTGGCTTCAGAATAAGCTAAGATTTTTGGAACATTCTGTTCTCTAGAGCAAGAATGGCATCAATTTGTATGATTTACAAGCAAATAAAAGAGCATCCCTTACAGCCACTCCATTCACAAAAGCTGCATACAGGGGAGGCAGTCGGAAATCCAAGTGGCCCCAGATGGTACTGGATAAATCTGAGCTGTAGATCTGAAACAAATTGACATAAATTAATTCAAAGTCCCGAACCTAAAGATAAATATGCATTGTATCTCTGATGTAACCAAGAGCAGACCATGCCCTCTCAGTACCTAACTGCTCCCTTTTATGAGAAAAATACTGGTTTTTTAGAAAGTCTGAAAAGAAAGTCAGTTTCCTGTTGACTTATGTCCTATTCCACCCAAACATAGCTTGGGGGCAGAACAACAACACCCACCTGAACACTCAGTACCTTCACACAACCTCTGGCCACTGAAGTCCCTTCTCACCCATCAACAGAATCACAGAATCAACTGGGTTGGAAAAACCCTCCGAGATCATCAAGTCCAACGTAAACGATGACAGGACTTGTCATCATCTTGTTGGGGAAGATGTCTCTTAAAGGGTTTTGCTTTCTGTGTTTTAGTAAGACCCTGAGTAAACGATAGATGGCCTCCTGGTGCTGCAAACGGAATAAAAGGGCATAGAGTACCATGGTTTGAAAAGGGGAATTCTCTGTGGGACCAGACTAATTGGCACACAGAGCTCTGGAGCAAAAGTTCACCCAGTCAGGTCTGAAGGATAAAGCAGTGGGCTGAACTCCTCCTCACTGGTGCAGTCCTATGTTGGGAAGGCTTCTTTTTAGGGTCAATTACACCACTAGGTTGAGGAGAGCAAGACTAGAGAAGGAGCATGGCTAATGTACCTCAGACAACAATGATGTTTAATGGACTGCAAGTAACCCACTGCTAACTCCCCATTTCTTTATCAGTTCCTTGATTTGAAAGGCTGATGATAAGTGATGCTTGCTTTGTTGATACTTTTAATAAAATATCATAGATGAAAGAAAGGAAGGTGTTCTTATTTGACTGTGTTTATAGAGGGGGACCTTAGCATGCAGACTGATGCACAGACTTTTGCCCATCCAGGGTGAAAAGTAACTTGAGCACTGAAGTTTCACTGTCTCCAGTGGGTAAAACACAATTTCTCTCTTTCCATCCACAACATAATTTCACCATGGCAAAATTTCCTTTTCAGAGCCTAAGCTTCCCCTTGCTTTCTTACAGCTAAACCTTAGGGTGTGCTATGAATGCCAGACAGCTTACCTTGCTGTACTGTGTCACTTTGTGGCAGACCTCGGTGCTGGCACCCAGAAGCCCCACTCCAAGAGTATCCAGCATCATTCTCTTACTTCTCTGAATCACTTGATCTGTCAACTGATTTGCATTCAAACCATGAATCACCTTGGCAAAATTTCCTGTAACGGTCTGGAAAGGGAAAAAATAAAGAAAAACAAGAAGCAGACATTTCTCTATATTTAAAGCAAACACTATTTTCTTTCCTCTTTTTCTCCCCCCTTTCCTCTTTTTTTTCCTTTCAGTTTTGGGCTACTGCCTCTCATGCTGGCCTTTTCTGCCCCTGTTAACATGAATTGCATCAGCAAAACCAAGGTTTGAATTCTTCCTCTTTTTATTCCCAGAAATGTCACTGTGTTATTTATATTTTATTTATGCTTTCATCAGTATACTTTTCTGTTCTGTATTTCTTCTGCTTTCCTCCTGAATCCTTAAGAGTATGCACTGCAGGTGCTATAACTACACAAGATTATCTCTATCTCATCCCCATTTCATCTCCATCTTTATCTCTAACGACTATTCACACACACATGCCCCAAATAGGAGTAAAAACATCTGTCTTTCCCATGGCACCTACTTGCTGATATTGAAATCAGTGGGAGAGTAGCATTTCAAGCCACTGCACCCACTACCAGACAAGAAGGCAATATTTAATCTCCCTGATTGGCAGCCTTACTATCCCAAATCTTGCTAAGCTTGGAGCTCAGCGGCAGGCAGGAGTTGGCAGCCCTGCCTTGCACATATTGCTCAGAGCTCCTAGCTCCCATTGAATTCACTCTCAGCTGGAGTCCCAGCTTTTCTCCAAGGCAAGATCTTGCCTCTTTGAAAAGCAGTGGCTCCTTGTTCTTGGATCCTGCTGATCTGGGAATTATATATATTTATTTCCCTCTCCTATTGAGCAATGACCCATTATGCAAATTCAGTCTGCTTCTTGGCTGTGAGCTGCTGTTAGTGTCTGTATTAGAAAATAATCTACAACTACTCTTCCTGGACCATTAGAAATGTCCCACTGTAGAGGTACACATTATTTACAACTAGTCTGTACACACAGTTTCTTTTTTATACTGGCAGCAGTGAATAGTTATCTTCTCTCTCTTTGGAAATTATCTCCTTTCCTTTCCCCTCTTTTCCCTCTTCCTTGCCCTTCCTTTACTCCCCTGCTCATATCCATACAGAGTGGTGGCATTTCCTTTTGACCTTCATTTTGATGAGTTAAACAAATCAAACTGTGCTGTTCTCTTCTTTACAACATGGACTGACCCCTACTATGCTCTTATATTTTCATTGCATTCTTGACAGTGGATTCCTCTTTCTCTAACAATGGTGACCAGAGTTGTACCCATCATTACAATCAAGTTCTCGCTCACACTTGTAGTGAAACATTAAGATTATCTCGAGGAAGCAATTACAAGCAGTTTAAAGCAGGTGAAGCACATGTCCCATGGTGTGCTGGGCACCTACTGAAACATATGGAGTGAGAATAAGAAAGCTTAAACAGAGAATGGCATCAAAGAAACAAAACACTACCTTTGCCCACATCTTGCAGGGGTGATGCAGGTCCCAGAGAGTTGCAGCAAATTAGTGATGGCCAGTGAGTAGGGGAACTCACTCTCTCACTATTTATATGTCTGAGGTGGGGGAAGGAATATTAGGCCTTTTTACTTGTGCATCTTGTCCTGCCCATTTCCTCTTCTGCCTGAAAATGTTCTTTTTGCTTCACTTTCAACCTTCCTCTGACTAATTGCACCATAAACCCCTGAGACACATGTGATAGGACTTAGCCAGTCATGTTTACATGTTGTGTAAGTTAATGAATGTAATATTTCATTACCAGATAGAAACTGATTCAAGTGTCTCACATCTGGTAGCATGGAGAGGTGTGTGGAACAACAATAATCCATGGATAGTTCTACTGGTTGGAAAAATCCAGTACTAGATTACAGGATGGCAAAGGCTGCTTTATCTTAAACAACTTGTTGTTAACTTGTTTTGGGCTTCTTTTTTTTTTTTTTCTTTTTTTTTTCTCTTATTTAGCTACATGTCTTCCCTCTAACACATACAATTCAGACTTGGGAAATGTGTGCCATAAGAATTTCAGACCATAAACTGGATTAAGGCAGTTCTTGGCACTTAGCAGTGTTTTAACAGCATGAATCACTGTGTGTTAGCGATAGATATGAGTGAGAAATCCCTGCTTATCCCATCAGGAAGGGAGCAGACCCCACAGGAGCATGACTAGGGGCCACTGAATAATTCTGAAGTAAATAAGTAATGATGTCTGAAGTAAGGGAATCACCTGGGTTAGACAACAAAGTATCAAATCTTGGAATTACAGCATTGCCCTTCCATGATATGTGCTGCCTAAAACAGTGTGGGAACATCAGCCCTTTACTGAGAATAGCTCCAAAAAATTTTGTAAAGTCTTATCTAACTCCTGAGTCCTTCCAGGCAGATAACAGCATTGGTCTAGAGGTACAGCTAAACATCGATTTGAGTGGTTCTAACCACTACTGAAAGGTCCTGTTTCAGGCTGTGTCATTCCCCCTCTCCTGTCCCTGGATACATGGTCCTCCTCCTCCTTGGGCCAGCCCTGATGCTGAGCAGAGCCATTTCTGAGCTGGCCCAGCCTGTCTCCAGAACTAGCTCTGTGATTCTCAGCAATCAGGCATAACTGAGTTTCATTGCCTTGGAAATACAAAATTAAATCTTGCAGGACAAGCAGAGGGAGAAAGGAGTAGGGCTAACAATATTCTGTGAATTTTGGGAGGGCACAGACAGGTAACATGATAGAAGAGGGAATCAGCTGTTCCCCAGCAAGCTCTAACCCAGACATTTTCCTATTTTGCCCATGCTTTTAGCTGGTTCTGCTTTTGGATGTCATCTTCTGGTGCTTAACTTGATGCTGAAAATTGTACTGGGTAACAAAGGGCCTTAAATGATGGAAACAGTGATGAGTCAGTTCATGGTTACAGCAGAGAGCCTGTGGCCCAGGATTCCTAAAACCCAACCCTACAAACACGTGTAATTTTGCACAGGCTAACCTGCATTATGTGAAGGCTCCTTTTAAACCCTTGTTGTGTCTTTCTTTTAAATATGAGCAGCTGTTCAGCATGGCTAGCAAACCTATTCCACATATTTCTCTATGAGTATGCCAAAGTTTCCTCACCCATGCAGGTATAATTTGCATCTACATAAAATATCCCAGCACATGTCCTAATTCCTGGGTGACAAGTGTGATTTGCCAAATCCTGACCCCACAGGGAGAGAGAATCAGAATGTGCATCTGTGCCTCTTCCTTGCCCCCCATATTTCCACAGTGAGGGAAACCTCAGAGGTACACTGGATGTACTGTAGAATTACCTTTGGTGCTGATAAAATCCAGCCCACAAAATGGGATTGCTCACATTGACAAGGTTGGCAGTGGTTAGAAAGGTTAATAGAAGTTAATGCTATTGGGCTGAAAAAGGGAAAGATTTTGTTAACTTTCACTTTTGTTTTTTCAGTTCATTCTTCTCTCAGAAAATTGGAAGAAAATACTTAAATTTCAGAACCATACCATCACAGATTGGCTGCAGATGGAAGGGACCCCCAGAGACCATCTTTTCCAACCTCTAACAAGGCCAGCCAGAGCAGGCTGTGTCCAGTTAAGCTCTGAATATCTCTGAGGGCAGAGACTCCAACGCTCCCCTGGGCAACCACAAAAAAATTACATATTAAATAAAAGATATTCAAACCCTAAAGTCTGTCCTCTTTCTCCATTACCTTTGGAATATAATTTATAATCCCATTCTGTTTCTCATTTCTTTCTCCTCCTTAAGGGAGATAGAGGTCTCACTGGCTTAAACCCATGATGGAATGTCAAAGTGAATTCAGATGGGAGCCAGAACTTGTGATGTGCAGTCACATGCTGCTAGCTGATCTCAGATACATGGTCATTTCCTTCTGTTATCTTGATTGCAGGATGGATTGTCCCATGCATTGCAAGAATAACATTAGTAATATTTATGCACTGAACTGAGATAATTCAACAAAGTGACTTTTTTGTTAAAAAAAGAATGAAGTGAAACTGTACATTTGCTTGGGAAACCAATTTCCAAACTGGTCTGCAGACCTCAGGCTAAGGTGTACACTGTGGACTGTGAGGGGAAAAAAAGCAATATGATTATCACTGCAGGGGGAAAAGGTGTCTATACAAAATCCTCTACCACCACAGCAGAACTCCTAGGTTGAGAATCAGTGATGAGAGTTTGGTACAGCCTGTCCACCCTGACAAAGGGAATCTGCTGCTTTCCTCTTCTTTGACACAATATACATGGTTCAGCAATTTGGGCAGACAATTTGTTAATGAGCAAGCATGGTGGAAAGACAAAGTGCGTTCATCCAAATGCCATTTGCAGCATTGCACGCAGCTACAGTAATGAGCTGTGTTGATTACAGAACAAGGCTTTAGAAAACCAGTGCCCCACTGAGTCTATTTTCTCCTGCTGACATTACATTTTTCTTCTTCTTTTGCCTCCAGTTATTTTAGGCTAAACTCTGCCCACACCTGCAAGCTCTACGTTTGCAACTGAAAGCAATTTTGGCCCTAGCCTTATGCCCCTTTTGTTCCAAGGAAATATTAAAAATTAGGACAAAATACAGAGTCCAAGCTTCCTTTTCTTTAAGCCAGCTTTTAAGAAGTAACTTTGTTCATGGCCTGTGCTTAGATGAAAAAAACAGTAGACAGGTGCCTATGAGCTGTGTTTACAGAGACTGCTGGTGCTGAGAGTCTGAAAACAGCTTACAAGTGCAGGACTTGCTCCTTTTCCCTCTACTGGGGATATTTTAATTACAGCGAAAAGATGAGAATCTCTGTGAATTGTCTGGAATAGGTGGCTTCATCTAAAAACTGTTAGTAGCCCTACAGCCATAAGTCTTGAGATGCTGTAATATTGCACCCACTGTCATTATAGTCTCTGTGCCTCTTTTCCCTCAAGCCCACCTTCCCATGTTTATCCCAACAGTGGGCACTGAGCCAGACGGCAACACATACAGCAAATGCAATAGGCAATGATTGCACCATGAAATGCATCATCCTGGAAATTTCTAGCCTACAGCAGTTCTCTTATTCACTTGCTTGCACAACTAGTGGCAACGGCAGTGAAATCTCTGAGAAGTGGTCACCCTTGTTTGTTTTTTTTTTCAAAGTTCCCACAGCAAATCTTGGAAGTTCCCAACCATATTCTGGTAAAGGTTGCTATGAGTCAACATGCTGATCAGTGCACTGCATTTCACTGCCGTTCTTGCCTTCCTAAATTAGCAGTGCTATTCTAAGGGCAAGACCTCAAGGTTCATTTTAACTTGTAATGTAGATGCTGGTCTGGTTAAATGAGCTGTAAGATAGAGGGACTAGACATACCTGGGATATTCCCTTAGGATCACATTCAAGATAGCATCATTTATGGAGCAGTGTGAAGAGGCCTGGTTTATAACAACTCAAGAAGACTCTGCAGCTCCATGAAATTCCTGTTGATCTAATGTGCATTTTAGCTCTCACCAATGCTACAATCTTTACCTATTTTACTGATGCCTGCACTCAGTTTTACCCTGTCTTTTGCAGCACACTCAGGCTCTGCTGCAACACTGGGGATCACTTGCAGTCCTCTGGTGGAAGGACTAGGGACTGAGGAGTGCTTTGGGGGGTCTTTGATGGTTTATGACACCCTCTAGGATAGGACAGCTGCATCTCACGCAGCTGAGCCAGCTATGCCCCATCAGAAGGGATGAATACCTTCAGGCCTGTGTATGAATGTGACCTTCCCCAAGGTGGGGGGGTTTTACACCCAAGTCAGAATTGTAAGGAAGGGCAGTTGGCATGATAAAAAACACCATCCCATCTCTGCAGTGGATGCTTCTTACCGACCTTCTATCTTATCTGGCTCAAACCCTAGAATCTCTGGTGGTGGGTGTCTATCCCCTCTGTCTAATTCAGAACAGAGGCTTTGCCACCTCTCCTCCCCTCTGTGGGTACAAACCCTGCCCCAACAAAGCACCCTGCTGCCTCTGCAAATGGCCAAATGTTTGATTAACATCTCAGTCTCTCCCAACAATCTCCAGCAAGAATAATAGCAGTGGGTGTGGGAGATCACATAGGTTTTATGTACCTGCAGTTTCCACAACTACTTTTTCTTTTTATTTTTGGCATCCTGTGGCAGCCTGCAGCACGCATTGCTCTCTTAATCAACGAGCAGCCCATGATGCCTATATTATGTGTCCAAAATGCAGCCAGATGTCATTACATGACTTGTGCTATTTGGGGAGAAGATAAAACTTGAGTAGCATAAATTCAGAGTTTGATGAGCGGAAACCAAAACAGCGAGAGCACATGTGAGGGATGTGGCAATTTTAATTAAATTACCAGCAGAACTCTGGTGGTGCAAACGAGGCATTACCCACTGTGCTGGGCTGTGCATCATACACAGAAAGGTACCAAGCAAATTGATGCTCCTGATCACTCCAGAGCAAGGCCAGATATCAGGACATAATGGGTCCCAGCAGGGCTGTGGTGGTGGTCCAGTGGGGAGATATGGTATCAAGATCAAGTATACAACAAGCTTAACCATTAATTAAGGGATAAAAGAGCCTCTCTGCATCTGCACTAGTTCTCAGGGATTTGGAATCCCTAAAAAATTATCCAGGACTCATTATATACACTGAAAGGGCTGAAATAACACCTATTGCATATACAGCAAAACCAGAATGAAAAATAAAGCCGCATTCTTCAAACAGAAACAGGCTATGGGTCAAAAAAATCACCCAGTTTTGTGGGAGTCTTCCATTTACCTGGCAGTAGCTGCAGAAGGCTTGAGACAGGTACTGGATGATGCTGTGTGAATTAACAGGATTGTTCCTCCAACTTTCACAGCAGACACTTTCTTGCTCTCAGCTTTGTCCCTCCCAAACATGTGCCCTCCTGGAAGGGTTTAAACAATGAGTCATGTTACAAAAGCCACTAATAGATTGTCCATTCTTCAAGCTTGTGTCATGAGTTAATTCCCACCCATCCCTCCTAGCAGGGACAGAAACACTTGTTTAGACCATGCTTTCATAGAGATCCCCGAGGCAGCCTGGGCATGCCACGAGTGACAAGTATGTCCTTTTGGGGCACTCCAACAACTGCAAAAAAAGCTTTTTCCTCATCTGTGGTTGTACCCAGCTAGATCATGCATTTTCCACCCTGATATATTTCTAAAAGTGCCAAGAAATATTGCAAAACAGCCTGAAATTACACTTTGTAAGCAGCAGTCTCTGATTTATGGTGCAATTATAAAACATGTCATGGTAGTTATTAGCTCTGAGATTGAGTATCACATATTTCAGACTGTAAAACATACTGAGGAATTTCTAGCTGTGATTGTGTATTCACCTCTAAAGAGGAAATGGGCTTAATTACACCAACATTTATAAAAGGGAGAAATAACAGCAAAAATGGAAGAAAGGTTAAATTTGAACACAAGAGCTGTGAATACATAAAACATTTATATTATTGCACTTGTAACTGAGCATCTAAGCAGAAGCTAATGATTTGATTTAAATTGGTCCTTTTTACATAAGTACCATTTGAAGAATTTGAGGTTTTAGAATTTATAATGACACTGTTTTTTCCCTATGATTACTCATCTTCAGCATGTTAGATTCAACCAGATGCAGGAAGAATTAAAAATCAAGAAAAATAACTTTCACAAAATGATTGGAATGATCAACCATGTTGATGCTTCGGTATTGGCAGGGTTTAAAACTATTTACCTAAAAATGAAACCTACTGTCAAATGTAGTAGACAGTATTTAATTTACCTTTTCCCTCCCTGCAATAGTTGGAAGATGTCCCTCCTTGTGTGGCCTTGAATTATTGCAGCAGCTCTAGGTTTAGTTGTAAGGAAAATAATGCAATGTTTGAGTCTTGCATTTATTTATTTTGAAAGGTCATATTTAGTGAGAATAGATGGTGGTAGTGGTACCACCAGCTCACACAGCTTATCCTCCTGAATTTGGTAACTTAATTGCATGGCACAATGCCATCACTATGACTTCGGGGTTTTTATAATGTGGAAATAAACCATTCTTATTTCTCCTTTCCACAATCAAAAGATTCCTCTATTTCTGAAATCTGGCTATTTCCATTCTTTATCAGATTGGGCAGTTTTGAAGTCTGTTTCAAAGTCTGTGGGTTTTTTGGGCATTTATTCTCCTTTTTTCCTTTCCTTGATGGGTTATGGTATTTTATTAAACTCAAGGAGGGGAGCTGGAGGAGTCCAAAAAGACAGGAGGTACATTTTTTCCCCCCCCATCTAATTTAATGAGTCTCAAATGAAAGAGCAGTGAAATGTTATAGCCCATCCTAGGCTGCCAGCACAATTGCAATGGGGTATAAATCACCCTGCCACCAGCAATCCACAGGGTAGAGCCAATGCAGTTCTGTTCCACCAAAAAAGAAAAGCAGGGAGCTGCCCTTGGCAGCAACCTGTAGGAGATCGTTTGGTGTCTGCGAAAGGAAAAATAAATTTGAATGTTTTTTAGCCCGATCCACCCATTGCTGCTTTGTGCTTCTGTGTTCAGCTGCTGCTGCCAAAGGAAGGGTTGCTCAGGAGGAAGGGAGTGGCTGATGCAGAGTGGATTTCCGTCACAGCTTCCTGCTGTCTCACCCTACTCCCCTTGGCAACAGAACCCTTCCCCACCTGCCCAGCCCAGCCCTGCACTGCCCCTTTTCCTCCTGTGTTAGCAAGGGCCAGGCATATTTCCCCATGCTTGTCCACTCTGGGCAGATTTGGGAAGCCTCTCCAGTCAAAATCAAGTAGTGAAGGTGGATGGTGACAGTGAGGGAGGACAGAAAAGAGAAGATATATGACTGTGTAGAAACATGACATGTCTCACAAGGACACTGAAAAAGCACATTTTTGTGGGGCAGGGAAAAAGGTGAAGGGAGGAAAGGAAGGGGAAGAAAGATACCCCAAACCCTTAAATATTCCACCTACTAAGGACCCCTGATTCCTCACAGGTCTTCTCTTCCCAGGCCCCAGAGCTTGCTCACTGACTCCAGGTGAACAATGCTGGAAGGTCTATTGCCAGCAGCCTGTGCTGCTCCTTCCTTTCTTCTTCTGGTCTAAGTGTGGTCAGTACCCTGAGAAATTCCTCTAAGGCTTTGGGAAGATGGGCTTCCAAAGCTCACCGAGTTCTCACAAGAGGGTGGACAGCACATGAAGGTGAGCAGGATTCCTTCCTCCAGTCACTACACCCCAGAGGAGCCTGGAGTGGAGAGAACTCGCCAAAAGGTCCCACATCATCTCAGCCTGAAAGGGTAGTGTATCCAGAGTCTGTCCATAGGCTTCTGACATTCCTGTACCCTGAGAACCACACCAGAGCCTTTGCAGGAAAGCCTGGCAATCCTTAGCTTCATATCCAGCATTTCAGAACGTTTCTGAACAATCTGGCTCATCTCAGACCAGATCTGGTTACAAAGGATGGAGCAACACACAGGTTACCAGAACCTGTGGTGGGATAAAAGTCAGTGATGGAACCATCATTGGTGCACCCTTCTTTACAGTGTGGGTTTCATCCACAGCACAAACTCCAACCTCACAGTTATTAACAATTGATGGGATTTATAAGGCTGCATATATTTGGGGCATTTATTGTTTTAACTTTGCTGTTGCTGTATCCGTAGGGCTCCCATTTTTCCAATATTAAGAGTGAGAGATTATTATGGTAAAAACTTAAATTCTCAGTTGACTACATGGCTTCAGGTGGTGATGGCTTTAAAAGGAAAAAAAAAAGCTTCAATATTCTAATCATGTGTTGAAAGAAATATATTAATGTGAATCAGGAGTTAATCTATACTGGGAAATATAAATTATTTATAAAAATCTAAATTTATAAATATCTAAAAGAATACAGGAAATCTTAACATCTTATTCCTTTAGAGTGCCATGAAATTATACTTGCATGAAGCCATTAACCCCAAAAGAGTTCTGATTACATGAAAGACTGAGACTCTGTCATGTGCCTACTCTCAATGTAGGTCAGTGTACACACAGAACAAATTGGAAGGAAACTTGAGGGAAACTATCTGCCTCACCTAAGAAACTCTTGCTTGAGGTTCTTCTGGAACTTAGATTATGTCTTAAGTTGAAATTGAACATAATAAGAAGGCCATGTGAGCAATGACCATATAGGGAAAGGTGCACTTTGGAATGACAGCACTGAATTTAAGGAATCAGAATTTCTTAAACTGAAAAAGCTTGGAACAGGGTGGCACACTTGTGTTTATCCATCCATCTTGTAAGAACAATCATTACACAGGTAGGCAAAGTCATGGCAACAGCACACACGAATTAGGCAGGGAAAAACTGGCAGAAGAGCATATGAGGAAGAATTGATCTCTTTTATGCTTCTGTTGGCCTGCTCACTCATAACTGAATCATACATTTTAAATATTCTTTTGATACAGAAATACATTAAATACACCATGAATGAAAAAGATACAGAAAAATGGAAAGGAGTCAGAGGAGTCTAAGAATAATAACAGTCTTAGAATGCATGGTCTGTGAAAGGGGTGTGAGGAGGTTTATTTAACACAGAAAAGGGAAGCTATTCCATTTTATATCACAGCTAAGACAGTCCCACCACTGGCACTTGTCTGATGCCCTCCCTAGGGCTTAATCCAGTGAACTAAATCAGCAGGAAACTAATTTTATTATTTATTTGAATGCTTCTCCACTTTATCCTCTGAACTGGTTCATCACAATCACATGAGGGCTGGTTGAATGGGGAAAAATGTAGGGTGGTTCATTGTGACAGCAGCTGACCTTCAGATTGGAATGGCTTTAATGTGGAAATGTATTTCTGTACATGACACAGAAATACAATCTGTATATTTTAGAAGTAGAGAGTGTTGAACAACTTTGCTCTATCTGCTGAGAAAGAAGAAAAAGGAATCTGATAAATATTTATTAGATTCTTGACTGATATGATAAAATCCTTTTATAGCAGGAAGGGCATTAAAATATTGTACATAAGAATATTGTGGAATTTCTTTCACTGGAATCATTACCAGTGTATTATCCTGATGTGTGCCAGGATTAGTCCAAGGTTTCTTATCCTGCCTTAGTACAGATGTGGATTTTGAGAATGATCTCTTGAAATTCATTCTATCCCTCCTTTTTTCTGACTTCATGATTTACCAAGTTCACTCATCCTGAGTTAACAAGAACAGTGCCAGATTCTAACACTGCTGCTTGACTTACATTTTGTTGAAGCCTGGAGAAGCACCTGTAACTGTGCTGTTCATGGACACATTATCAGACACACCACTCATGATCTGCTTTGCATTCTGGAAAACTTCCCAGGCTGGCATAGCTGGTCTCTAAATACACCATGAAAATAATACTGTAAGGACAAGCCACACGTGATTTCCAGGTTAAAGGTTTGTACTGCAAATGGGGTTGCAGCACTTGTAAGGAGCTGCTGAAACACAATAGAAATCCAGTTGCAAATAGGCAAGTAGGATCACCAACAGGGAAATGTGTACACTGAGATACACAATTTCATTAATATATCAGAAGAAAAGTATAGCAAACAGTAAAGTTTTGTTGAAATATAACTTGTGCTCACATTTAAAATACCTTTTTTTTTTTTTTTCCTTTGGGAAACTTTCCCAGAAATGACAGGCTGCAGGATCAATACACACAGATTTGAAAAATACTGAAATGCACTTAACTTTCTGTCTCCCCAAAGTCGGTAAATGTCAGTATTAATGATCCTTTCTAACAAAGTGTTTTGTGGACAAAACAAACACTACAGCTTTCCTATACAGAATTTCTACTCACTTTACTACAAGTAAGTTCTGGGAAGAGTCTTGTAGGTAGAACAAAAAAAAAAAAAAAGAAAAAAGAAAAAGCAGAGGCATTTCTGAAGAAAATATGGCAATAACTTTAATTAACAAAACCTTATAAGCTAAAGAACTAGACAAAACTAGCTCAAATGCAACAAGTCTGCGGATTCATCTAGACTTTCTGGGGGAGGGACCCAGCTAAGAAGAATGCTTTACTGAGTATCTTTTCAAGCCTTTGGACGTTCTGTCAAACGGAGAGGATTGATACTAATGCAGGGAGAGCACAAAAACCCTTCAAAGACATCTGAGCTCAGGAGCTGCTGTGTAATCACGCCCACCCTGCCAGGCTGGGCAGCCCCACATGGGAACCACCACTGTGGGACATTAAGCTGCCATCCACGGTTTGAGGAGCAGGCAGCTTTCTTCTTTGACAAGCCCTGCAGCCTTTGAAGCTGGGATCTGCTTGTTCTAAAGGCTCTGATTAAAGAGGGAGAGGAATCTTCAAAAGACCTCACTGCCTCTGTGAGCTAACTAGTCAGAATGCTGCACTGACAATCTCTTGTGACATGTACCATAGTTTATTTTTTAACTTGTTCCTCATTCTGCCCTTTAACATTAGTGTCTTCTTTCCATTTGTATGTGAGAACACTGAAGCTTGCAGAAACATCATAAAAGAAAAAGTTCCTCTACTTCAGATGGGACTCTCCCATATTATTCCCTTAATGTATTTTCTGTTTGGAAGTTTTGCTGCAATCCTGATTCAGCAGTGTGATACACGGCTGTGAGCAGTAAAGGAATAATTCAGTGGGAAGGGCAGTAATAATTGACACATGGAATAGGAAAGGACACAACATCGTTTACAGTTGGACTCAATGAACTCAGTGGTTCTCTGAAAATGCTAAGAAAATTCTGAAGTGTCTGTAATTCCTCCAGGTCTCTGTATGTGTGTTCATTTAATTTATTTTCACTCATGTAATGCTGATCTGTGCTAATACTGTCAGTTTACCCCACTGCCAGATTCAGCCCATTTGAGTCCAATGCACAAATTATCTCACCTTTCTCAGTCCTGGCAGTGAACCTTGGGTCAGCAAATTCTGCTTATTTCCTTCTACTACTTCTGTCTGCCCTTGACTTTCTCAGCTGATTCACCAAAATATCACTTCTTATCCAAGCCCTTTCTGAAAAAAAGTATTTCATAAGACACCCTTACTAACAGGAATAAATTTTAGAGATTATCTCAGAGAGGAACTTCCAAATGTCTCCACTTTGAGTGGTTTTTCTTTTCAGACAGGCCAAGGGTTTTCTTTATTTTGCTGACACTGCATCAAATAACTTTCATGTCCCATTTGAGGAATTCAGATTAAAACAAAACTAGATCCATATTTATGTAATAAAGCTGACAGAAATACTTTGGTGATTAGGCAGACATCTAGTTTAACATGTCTTGAAACTGCTGACCTTAGTGATTCACATCACATCCTTTCAAAGAAAAATCCTTTACTTCACTTATTTTCTCAGTTTATAGTTATGCTTTTTATCTTACTTCCTTAACTTAATGCATATTTTATGTGAGTCCTCTTGGGCAAACAGAGACCACAGATGAAATTTTTTGTTTTAATTTGTTCTGCTTTTTGTCTTGGTTGTTAAAAATGCGGTGGGGAAAAAAGGAGAAATTAAAAAAGGAAGGATAATTCCACTTGATCACACTCATCATGAAGGCCTGGTCTTGTGGCTTACTCTCCTCACACATTTGCAACAAGTCATTCCTTTCCCCATCACCTCAAACAAGCTAAGGCAGCAGCCATCATTCTGTCCCTGTTCTTCCAGTCCTGTCCCGACTCCTTGCAGGTAGCAATGTCCTGTTTGGCATGTCTGTGCTGATAAACAGCAAAGCCTGAGGTGCTGAGCACTCGTTTTGGACCCTTGGTTATCAACATTGCCTAAACTTTAATTTTGTGGTTTGGGTCTTGGACCACTTCAGTTCTCTGTCTGCAGGACAACCTGCTCCTGAGGCAGCTGATCTCACACAGCCTCAGAGCCATGGCCTGCAGGCAGAGTTTGCACACTCAGAGAGACAAAGGCATGGCCAGACATCCCATCCACTGCCTTCCTGACGGACCTTTAGTTGTGTGGTGAAGCCTCGTGGCAGGAGTAGTGTTTGCTTCTGTCCCTGACTCTGCTACTGTGTCTACAGCTGAGAACCTCTAGGGATGAGGGGCAGCTGTGCCTGCCAGAGGATGCTGCCAACAAAATCAGTAAAGATATATAGTTCAATCATCTTTAGGTAAAAATTAAAAGCATTGAAAAGCCACTTGTACTCCTTGCTATATAACTGGAGCAAATTCTATATGCAGGACTTGGAGGAATTTTCCCTGAAGAAGGCTACAGTTCAGAGTCTGGAGGGTAAGTTCAGGTTCCACCCTGATGTGGCTGGTTGGCACTGCCCATAAGCAGAAGTGCCTTTTTTTGCAGGAACCTGAACTATTAAACTCTATTCATGAAATGGCTTCTTCCAGCTGTGCTGCTGCAGTGCCCTAAAAACAGAGAGCAGAGACAGCAGTGCCACCTGCTGCTCCTGGGGACATGGCTCTCATGCTCAGCAAGGGCATCAGAGCCTTCCTTTAGAATATTCTGAGCTGGAAGGGACCCACAAAGATCATTGAGTCTAATTCTTAAAGCTTGGATGCTAAAAGCTGGGATGTACTGTAAAAATACATTTACCATAAATGCTAAAAAAAAAATAAAAATGTATAGTTGAAAATTATTTACCATAAAATTAAATACCGACTTTGCTCTTTGCAAAGCATCAGGTAATAACATAATCTATCATTATGGTCCTGTCACATTTCTAAAAAGAAAGCAAGCCTTCTTGCCACCCTGCTTTGCAGTTTAGTCACACACTTTGATGCTGCTGTTTATGGCTAGTTCAGTGTAGAGAGTTTGGTTAGGAATTTACTGAAGCTGCAGGCAAACAGCCTCTCATCAGACTAAGGCTTTATATTAACAGTGATGTCTTTAAAGAAAGGCATGATGGCCAACAGACAAGAGTGGTAATGGTAGGAATAATACGCATGAAAATTATGTTAAAATCCTATTGAAATGCATGACCTAGAAGTGATAGTATATTTACTCTTTTTCTGCATCACCTCTCCTACACAGCTGAAATTATTAGACTGAGTCTTACACACCTTGTCTTTGATAAATACTACCAGAACTGCACCTAAAGCAACACTATTTAAGGTTATTTTATAAACCATAACAATATTTGTTCTGCTAAAATGGGACATTAATAGATAGCTACTACTATGTGGAAATGGGGCACTGATGTTTGTGACTGACAAGAGCTGTGGTACCTGCAAATAAATCCAGTCACAACAGACCGGAGTAGTGAAGGATATCTAAGGGTGACTATGAAGTCAGTGCTGATGACTCCTCTGGGATTTTAACAGGCCTCTGACCCTGAAGCTTTTGATGTCACTCTAATATAAAGAATTACATTAGAATCTGTGATTTAACTACTGAATTGCAAAAGTTGCCAGAAAGTGACAAAGGGTGATGATTTTTTTCTTACAACAGTGCCTATGTAAATTTTAAAGTGCCTGTACTATTCGGGAAATTAAATTTCAGATCTTCCCCCGGAAAGCATTTAGATGAAATCCAGAAGTGCATATGGAAAGACATGCATGCTGTGCAGCCAGTCACGCATCCTGGCAAAAGCTACAGGGAACTGCAGCCACCAAGTTGAGAGAGGCCAAAATTTCAACTTCCATATTTACATTTGCATGTTGATTTCACTGGGAAAGAGTTGCCTCCTGGCTTTTGGAAGACCACTTCTTTGTGCTAGATTCTAAATAAAACTGCTTTTCATATTAAAAGCAGTGCTTGGAACACAGTGAGGCATTAACACCTGCTCATGCTTTGTCTTGCAATGCTTTGAATCAGGATCATCCTTGCTTATCAAGTCAAGCCGTCTGCTGCTTCACTACGGAGCTGTATGAACACCACTCTGTAAGCCCATTCTTCTTCCCTATTAGAGCCCTTCCTCATGAATCATTCAAATCCCTCAACCTGAACCCTGCTTTTCTGCTGCATTTAGTAACTTTTATTTATGCCTGGAAACTCTCTGGGATGTCAAAAAGGAGCCGACTGAAACAAATGCATTCCAATGTATTTCTTTCCTCCTGCAGTGCATAGTCAGGCAGGTCAGCTTCTAGCATTGACAGCTTGAACAAGAAAGGAGCAAAGGAATATTTCCCCAGCCATATAGCTACTGTGAAGTTCAAACTTAGTAAAGATGGAAAGCAGAAGTTAAGAAAAAAATATATGGGGTAAATCTGTACATATTTTCTTACTCACACAATGTTAGCAGACATAACACATTCAGGCTTCATGTGCATTTTACAGTATATTGTTTCTCACTCTGCTACAGAAACTTGAAAGACCTCAAACCTAACTACTGTCTTACTAGCTCAGGTGATAGATGTTTGTGCTTCAGGGGTAGGGATTAATGCATTAAATTAGTTATGCTTTCCTGGACAGCAATTTGCCAGAAGAAGTGTGGATGGATTTGCGATTTGCATAATAACAAGGTTTGAAATACTCAAAGCTGAGGAAAATGGAACAGAATATTTCAGTCGGATGGGACCTACAATGTTCACTTAGACCAAGATTTAGACAAACAGCTCCAATAAATGTAAGTGGAAGTTGTGTGGCTAAGACAACCTAGTATTTTATGCTCTGAGTAAGCTGAATGCTATACAGAAGAGGAATTGCTTAAATCCTACAAGTACACTCAAAATAAGATGAAGGTATGGTGAATGGAATAAACCAGGTGTTAGCTTAATCTGGTGTGGTCTGTAAGTTTTAAATGCCCAATAAGCTTACTGACAATATCCAGCTGAAACGAGTAAACAAAATTTTATTCTTCACGGAGGAAGAGCAGGATCAGAAAAAACATTTTTGGTCAATGTATGGGGGGGTAAAAAACAGTTTATGTAGAAGAATATATTACATGAAGCAGAGAGCAACTACTTGGGCAGATGTTATACAGTCAGTTTTACAGCATGTCAGTCACTACAGTATGTACAGATAAGGTTCCCTTGATGTTTCCCAACCTGAATATCAGATACATACTGCTGGAATGTACCCAGCTCACTTCTGAAGAGCTCCTGTGGGTAGTATGATTTCTAATACTAAATATAGTTATGAATATTTTTCCTCCATATAGCTAGCTATCAGAAGACCATCTCTGTTCCATTCATCAGCTCCTCCAGTCCACCTTACTCCTGAGCCCTGTTCTGGATGCATGAGATGTAGCTAACCTGGCACTGGTGGGAACGTGCCCTCTTGTACCTGCAAAGATGCCAACTCTTAGAGTCATAGGCAAGTACCTTCTTTGGCTTCAAAAAGATTTTCTTTCTACTTCAAACAAAAAAAAAAAAAAAACCTAACAAGTGTGTTGAATATACTCACTGGGGATGATAGAAAAAAAGCAACAGCACAGTAAAAGGATGAAGGTAGAGGTTTCTTGGAAAAAGTAATGAGAACCTCCCCTATAAGTTCAGCTGGTAGTGATCTAAACATCATCTTTGTCCATTAGAAATCAAAGAGGCCACATCAGCCCTGACCAGGGGACAGAGGCTGACAGGTTAAGAAGGGTTAGTGATGAGTATTTTAAAGTCACTCCACTATCAAACAGGTTTTGAATAACCACATTTATTGTCAGTATTATACACATTATTAAGTACATGGTTATTGTACTCCCCTAAGATACTGAAAAGATGAGCCTGAGAGCTCATAAAATACAGAAATAATAATTCCATACTTATTTTTGCTTATCCTTAGCTATATATTTCATTTCTGTCTTTCTCCTCTTCCCTCTTAACAATCCTTATACTTGGCAGTTTTAATTTTTTCCCTTTCAGACTGTCAGTCACAAACAGTATCTTGACTTACAAAGAGATCTTTTCTTACTTCAGAAGCCTTTTACTGTCACTATGACTGCAGGCTTTATGCTTATCTCCTGCTTCTCAGATAAGCTTCCCCTTCACTAAGATCCATCCTATAATCTCAACTTATTTATATGTGATTTAACCTCCTTGATATGAATAGATTTTTTTTCAGCTTGTTTTCTTTGAAATGGTTTCATTTAGGGGACTCAGTTCTGTTACAATCTAGACTCTTGGCATTCAGTTAAAAAATACAAACAATAATGAAGAAAGCTTTCAATTTTCTGAGAAAGGCATTTTGGCAAGAACTGTACATATATAACACTAATAAAAAATTAAAAGGTAAAAACAAATAAACAATTCACTTTGCATGGGCACAATGTTTTCCAGGCTAGCAAAATTTTGGGGCATATATTGCTGTTGTCATGTTGCTGACACAGAAAAGACAATTCCTGTACTTAGTTCATAAGCAATTAATAATTTTTTTTTCAACAGCTTGCAGTATACAAAGAGAAGAGAGCCTCTTAAAAATCTAATTTCTATATTCTCAAGGGCTTGAAGACTCTGTAGGCTGCTGGAATTAAGTGGCTGTGATTTTCTGAAAATCCAGACATTTGCTTCATTAAAACTTCATGAAAACTAAACACACCTTCATTCCATATATCTCTTACATGTCCCAAACAGTCTCTCAAACATTTATTCTGTTGATATGTTCATTTTTAGTAAAAATGTATTATTTGCATTTACAAACATGGATCACAGATAGATGGTATCTTAGAGAAAATCCCTACAAAGCAGACTCCATTTAAACACTTGGAACGGGAGAGCACATTCAGAATTTTCTAGACACGTTAATTGAATTTTATTTGAGCCTCTCCAAGAGGCCAAGAGCAAAACACATGCAGTGAACTTTCTAAGAAGGAAGACAAGCTTGTCAAACTCACCTTCAAGAAAACAGCAGAAACCCTCAGTTTTTCTTTACAGGTAAGAAACAGATGATTTTCATTACTTTGGGCAATAACATCTCATTAGCACGGCACATCAGCAAGCTGGGAAACATCAGCTATGCCTGATTAAGTTGATTCCAGGTTTCTTCAAGCTTGGCTCAGTCCAAAACAAAAATCAGGTTGGTTTATGCAGTGGATAACAGGTAGGAGAAATTCTGGAAACACCGCTAAGGATAAGGGCCGAAGGAAATATTCTGGCAAACTCAACTTTGGCCCTAACAGAAGGCTGTCTGCTATCTCACCCTCTAGGCAGAGATTTTTGGCAGTTTCAGAGCAAATCATTTCCCCTGCCAAGTAACTGAAATGTATTCTCCATGACACATTATTTTACATAGCAGGCCAGAAGAATATCAGTGAATAGGGGGTCCAGCATCCCTTTCTGGCATGGGCTGAGCAGCTGAGATACACTGCCTGCAGGAGCTAAGAGTATGTAATTACAGCCTTCACTCACAGATGTCCTCGCTGGCATGAACTCCAGTTATAGCCATTGGGGACATGTACTTTGGCAAGGTCTTGACAGAATGGATATTTTCCAGGATGTCTGGAGCAGCTAAGAGCTTGTGGAGCTGCACTCACCATGTAAGACACTCTGAGACCAAAGAAGTTTGAGTATGCTAACATTGAAGGTTCTGTCTCTCTTTATGTGTATAAAAATTGTGTTTAATCTTCAATTCTGTTGATGAGATCAGCAGTTCTCTAATGAGATTTCATTAATTTCATTTCTGCCTGTGTTGAGACCATATGAAATCTGGTGGAGAGACATGTAACTGGGAAGCACAGGGGGAAGCTGGAACCACCTCTACTCAAAGCATCCTTCAGGACTGAAACCCTGGGGGGACATGAGCAAGCAGGGGACTGTGAAACCTTGCACAAGCCTTGTGGTGCCATTCATTCCTTGGCAGTTTAATTCCACTCAGTAATTTACATGGGGTGTGAAACAAGCAGGGTTTGACACCACTAAGGTCAGTTTTGCCATTGGGGATACAAACTTAAATCTCAGCAGAGAAAAAGAACTAAACTGGTGCAAACATGGTTTTCTCAGGTAGTCAAGCAAGGTGCCCAAGGTAGCAAAAAAAATACTTTGCCAACTTATCTATACTAGAATGCCTGCTGTGAGCTTTCACCCCTTCATACCTTTGCAGATGCTGTAAGCACCCCGGCTAAAGGTTAATGATTTCTTCTATGAAACATAACAGGAATTGTAAATTGTTTTCAACAGAAAAACATGCAAAAAGAACAAAGTAGCACATTCAATTTCTGAGTCTTTTGAAATGAACTACTGCAATTCATTTGCTTATTTTATCTAACTTAAAGAGTTAACATTGGTTAAGCACAGCTTGCATTGGTACATAGTGGAAGAAAGCAAAAGCAAATGCATTAATTACTGTTCACTGACCACGAAACATGCTAGAGTAGTGAATAGTGTGCCTCCAAATCACAGCTAAAGTGAATACAAAAATGGGAAGCACCCAGTCACCAATGTTGTTATTATTAGCCATTCTACCTTTGAGGGATCACATGGTTGAAAAGAATAATTTTATCCCTACATTTTAAATACCTTTTTCTAAAACACATTTTTGTAAGAAAAGGGCGTAAGTAAAACCTGTACATTTAAAAAAATTCATTAAAAGGCATTTTCTCTTGGACAGAATTCCTACCCAGGAATGATACCACCCTTGTGATTAGAAGATTCTCAGAAGAATAGACTTAAGGACAGTCCTTAACTTGCTCCTCTGCAGATCAATGCTCATATCTTTTGATTGTATCCAAAAGCTCTGAAAAATGTGCTTTTACCCCTTTAAAACCTACTCTGAAGCCTGTCCAACCCTACAGGAAGGCAGACTGCTAAGAAGGGGGAGTAAAGGTTGGTTTTTTAATCCTAATTAGCTAGATAATGAATTGTATTTTCCCTGTTAGGAGAGTTCTTTTGCTGAATCTTCACACTGTTAAATTCTAAGAGACAGCTTAAGGCTCTTGACTCACACTGATGGTTGGTGCAGAAGATGGATGTAGTTTCCACTCATGTTTGCAGAGGTCTGGTTGTCTTTCTGATGTTGCTATGGTAGAAGCCAGGTCAGAATGCTGTTTATTCACAGACTGGAGAATTGCTGAGGGAAGATCTGAAGACATGAATAAAATGTTTCACTGAGATACAGAAGATGAATTTCAGAGAGCCCAGGCTCACAAAAAGAACCCTGATTTAAAGCTGCTCCATAGGGCTTGCAAGTAATTTAGCACAGGAGAAAAGCCTCACATAAATACCACACATAAAATGACACAGCTGTCCTCTGCTCCCTTGGTATGGGACAGGGCTGGAACTTCCTGATAATTAACTGAAACAGGAGATCAAGTATCACATTTTTCCTATATACCACCTGTAAAGAAGCAGCTGGGAGTATTTCTCCATTTGACATAAGGTACATGTCCTCTTTTCTTGTGTCCTCCAAATTCAGTGATGCTCGAGATGTGTGTGGAAGGTGTCCCCTTCAGTGCTTTTCTTTACCAAGATAGAAACTACCTGTGTCCCCCCATGGCACTGAGAGGGTACTTTTTATCTTCCAGTTTTTGCAAAGGTGCTTGAAGGAAATTAACACAGCTCTGACCTTCACTAATTGCTCACTTGATTATGTTTCTCAGTCACGCTCTGTAGCTCTGTATCAGCCAAGGACACAGAATACACAGCTAATGTCTGTCCTCCTTCTCTCCCTCCCTCCCTCTTCCCCAGACTCTGCAGAGCACTGCCCTCACAAAATTATCCAAAGCAATATCTGTGGCACCCTGGCAGGAGGAAAGTGCATGAGCCCTTGATGACTTTCTGAGGTCTCTTGCAGCCTGTATTATTCTGGTTCTTCAATATCTTTCATGCTTGAATATGCAGATTTTCACAGCAGCTGGGTTTCCTAGAACATGCAGTTCCAGCTAAACCTATTCAGCTGTAACTGCAAACACAGAGACAAAACAATCTCTGTGAATAGATATTATCAGGTGCAACTTTACAGGTAACATTCATTACAATTCACATGAAATATTGAAATCTAAGAATGTATGCATTTGTATTCAACTATATACAGCCTGTGAAACTGAGTTTGCAGAGAGCATCTCTTTAGAAGGAGTTGAATTCTTCTTATGTCATTGGGTGGAAAAAATGCATAATTCAAGTTCTTGGAAATATTACTTGGTATCACTTGAGTGTAATGCTGAGACTGATAAGTTCACTCTGAACAATGATGCAAAAATGGGAAAGGTTTCAACCTTACAGTCATCCATCGACTGTCAAAGTCAAGCCTATGGAACTGCACACATTTTAGAGAATGTATAAGTTCCAAAAATGTGAAGGATTCTTAATTCTTAGGCTCTGCTGTGGGACTCCTAGACTTTTTATTGCATCTTCTAAACAAGATTGTGAAGCTTAAATTAGCATATTTGAACCTCAGTTCACTTTAGATCACTAACTCCTGATGCAGAAGGCAAAATATTTCACTGATTTCAGTATTAAAATTCAAACAATGCAGTCCTATGCAATTTGGTATTTTCCAAGCAATATTATACCACTTCATACCAGTGAAGACTGCTAGAAAACATAATAAACCAACACTTTAGCTCAGAACAGGGGTAAATTTGTTCTTGCTCTATTAAGTTTCTCACGAAGCAGCTGAATATATAATAGTGGACATCTACTGAGAAAGTATAGTTTTCTCTTTATGTGCCTTGGGTCATGCTGGCAATCCTTTGGAGCCCTTTGTATTTCTTAACTGTAATGTGGATTTATACCCACTAGGTGTTACCCTTCCTCCATTTGGAAGGGAAACTGTCCTCCCTGAATAAACCTGGATCATCTGTGGCTGTACCACCCAAAATGCAAAACGGGCCCATTGTGATGGACGCATTTTTGTAAACATGGAAACAACAAAAGCTTCCCCTGCAAAACCCCCCCCCAAACAAACAAACAAACAGCCACAAAAAAACCAAAATAAACTACATCAATCCCTCCAAAGCAATGTAAACTTCTCAAAAATATTAAAAGAAGAAAAACTGTTGTATCCTGACAGGTTAAGGCAGTGTCTCCACAGCTAGTTCTGGTCAGCAGCTAATAGCAAACAGTGAAAGGTGACTGTCTAAACTGAAGGAGCTATTGCTCAGAAATGTCCCAGCACTGCACAGTCAGAGACATTCATCTACACGTTTACTGTCATAAAGCCTTGCTTGTTTGTTAGACCATATTTAATATTTACTGCCCTTTACAGGGGCTGTGTGCCTTACAGGAGGCACTCTGTGGCAGCCTTTAATGTTACATGTACCAATATTTCACTGTCTCCCACACAAAATAAGAATAAACCACTATGACTGTGTTACACAACCCAGTGACTGACACATAAGTAAAAAATTGTTGATATATTTACCCATTGTAATACCCACAGACAAAGTCCAATCCTCCTCACTCAGACAAACGTTGCCAAATGAAAGGGGATGGGAAATGGTGAAGAAATTAGATGAACATATTGTGAAAAATCTGTTGACGAAAGAAGTTAGAATAACCAAAGCCTTGCAGCCAGGCAAGGCATAAAGCAGCAGTGAGATGCCCACAGAATATAATTTCTCTGAAGAGACGTAGCTTCAAAACAGTTATTTCAGTGCTGGGCATGTTTTTAAGCCCAGAAAATGACATCTATCTCAGAGACAAACACTGCAAGCTGGGTCTTTGCCCAGGACTGTTGAACAGGCTGTGTGAACAGTGTGTCTTCCCATGAGAAGGCTCCTTGCTCCCTTTTGGAAGGGCAGCCTGGAGTCAGCTTCACATTGACACAGAAAACAGTGCAGTGGGATGGGCTGGTTTGTGCCCTTGAAAAAAAGCTGGGAGGGTGGGCAAAATAAAGTGCTTGTGTCAGCTGGGTACCCCCACCCCTTAAATGTGCGTGGCTTTGGGCATCACAGGTGCTGCACAGGACCAGGGTGTCACCGGATTTCCCAAGAGACAGCAGGCAGGCAGAGGTAAAGCTCTGGGGAGCCAGTGTCTGAGGGAGCAGCAGAACTTACTCATCTCTGAAGCTTCTGAAAATGCACACTGGAAGAATCCACTGAGCTCATGTCTTATGAAGTCTGGTCTCAAATCTAACAAAGCTCAAGACAAATAGAAAGTTCAAGTCTAATGAATATGTTAGTGGTTTGGGTTTTTTTTTATACTTAACCTGCATTATACTCACCTAATGTCTGATTGTAATCAGTAGATCCCATTTTTTTTTATATGGGAGCATTTGTTAGGACTCACCTGCTGGTAGGTACAAAGTCTTCCACTGCAAATTCTGCTATGAATAAGCGCCTGCTCAAGCATTACATGATCTCATCCTCTGGGTGCACAGTTTAATCACAGTGCTCTCAATAGAGAGCCCACACTAGGGAAGTGGAGTTTAAAATACGAATCTGTGGGAGGCTCTTGAGGTGGCTTCTTGCTAAGTATGGCCAGGAGCAGGGTGAGGTGGGGGGAGATGCCACATTAAGAGACCAGGTAGGTAAAAGCAACTCCATAAAACTGTCACCAGCAAACCACCACATGAAAATTTCATGTGCTTTTACTCTGGTGAATTGACCCTGAAATAGTATACAGGAAGAAAACAAAGATTCTGTGTGTGGAAGTACATGCCGTGTTACTTCCCCCCCCTTTTTTTCCCTCTAGCAACAAACTCAGCTGTTTAAATGGGCAGCAAAACAACTTAATTCAAGATTATTTCATTTCCCCCTCATCTTTCAGAACTGTTTTAACCTCTTTTTTTACTTCTCTCAATAAAAACCTCAAAACAAAATGAAAAAATAAAAAGAAAGAAAAGAAGAGAAACAACCTCTTGTTCATCTGAAACAATCACATTAACCTACTTTTCCATCTCACTCTTACAAACGAAAATACTTGGTGGTTAAAGTCCTGGCAATTGGTTTTCCAACATGGAAAAAGTAATCGTCTACATCTTTGTTACCATATTCTTACTCTTGTTCAGAGGAAACTTCTGTAAATTCTGAGTGTCCACTCTCCCCAGACCACCCTGTCTCCTTCCTTAGACCACAACATCTCCCTGTCAGCTCTCCCTAGGCACATTATTCTTCTTTATCATCCATTCTCTCTTCAAAACTTGTTTCTCAACTGCCCTTCTTCTTCCTCTTCTTCTCTTGGGCAAGTGTATCTTGCTTCTTGAGAACTAACCTGCCTTTCCTTCCTTTCCTACTTCTCGATTTTTGAAGGACTTCTACCCCCTGCCTCTGCACGTTTGATTTCTATTTCCCAGAGCAGTGCAGGGGGGGCACTTGCAGAAGGATAGTCCAGAGAGGGCTTCAGTCACCCCTACGGAAGGAGGGAATTGACTATTGTCTTCTTATTCCTCAGACCTTCCTGTCCTCCGAGCTGCTCTCTCGAGGAAGAAAGAACACTTGAACTCCCACGGGAGAGCTGCTGAATACATCGAGGCAGCAGCTTCTTACTGTTGCTTGCAAAGAGGCACAGAAGCATAGATTAAATTCAAGGAAAAGCCTGAAACAACTTAAACGCTCTCTACCAACGCATGTTAAATAGGTGCTTATGTTTCACGCAGATCCCGATGTACCTAATTAATCCTAATTAAATCTGAGCTGTAAGGACACCTAAATACACAAATATGCACGCAGACACGAGGAGCCCGGCTCTCACGGCGAATTGCCGCTTGCCAGGCAGTTGGAGCGGACCCCATCGGCACCGAGGTGTCCCTCGCTACCCGGGTCTTCCCCCGGCCTGGGGCATCCCTGGGACGGCTCCCTGGGACGGCTCCCGGTGCCTCCCGACAGCGCGATCCGCCGCGTCTCCCTCCGGGATTTGGGATCGGCGCGGGTTTTACGGAGTACTTCAGGGTGCTAAAAACCTGCGTAGTGGATGCCTTGCCAGCCCGAGGAGCCGAGTGAGGCGAGAGCGGGCACCACCACAGGCTTGCGTTTCCTCCTGCGAGGGCGACAGGACGGAGCGGCGGGCAGGACACGGTTATCCCGCCGGGGTTCCCACTTGGCGGGGGCTGGGACAAGGCTCAGGAAGATTAGCAGGGGTACAGCACAGCTCTTTCAGCAGGGCAGCAGCGTCCCGCTGCCAGCCCGCTCCAGCACCTCGGGGCAAAGAGAGCGCTTTTCTTGCCTGCGGAGAACGAGAAGCCTCGGAGCGAGCCGAAGCCTGGCTCAGGGGGGCTGGGGGAGGCAGGGAGGGAGGCGGGACCCCCGAGGTTTTATCCCGGCTGGACGCACACCGCGGTGCTCGCTCGCAGCGAGGGGAGCCCGGCGGGCGCGCACCGGGCAGGGACAGGGTCCCCACCCCAACCGGGGAAGG
>JAHLSL010000062.1:10555624-10576064 GCA_025920805.1 Petroica traversi | reverse complement strand
AGGGGCGGGCGGGCGGCGCTCGGGCTACATCACCATCGGCTACCGGGGCTCCTACACCATCGGGCGGGAGGCGCAGGCGGACGCCAAGTTCCGGCGGGTGGCCCGCATCACTGTCTGCGGCAAGACGGCCCTGGCCAAAGAGGTCTTCGGGGAGACCCTGAACGAGAGCCGCGACCCCGACCGCCCTCCCGAGCGCTACACCGCCCGCTACTACCTCAAGTTCAACTTCCTCGAGCAAGCCTTCGACCGGCTCTCCGAGGCCGGGTTCCGCATGGCCGCCTGCTCCTCCACCGGCACCTGCGCCTTCGCCCCCGAGCAGGGAGGTCCTGCCGATGACAAGATCTGGACCAGCTACACCGAGTATGTTTTCTGCCGGGACTGAGCATCCGCCCGGCCCGTGGCGTGGGGACAGGACAGCCGCCCCTGCACACCCTCGCACCTACGGTCCCCTCGCATCCCGAAGGAAGGAGGATGCGGAGGGGAGCTGTGTCTCCCCGTGCTTCTCTCAGCCCGGGGTCTGCCTCCACGCACAGGGCGGGCCGGCCCCGGCGCAGCCCCCGCCCCTCTTGCAGCACCTCCTGACGGCCCCGGGGGCAGGAGGTCACTGTGCTGTGCCTCGGCTGCCGTGTCCCTGCTTGGCCACCACCTCCCTGATCAGCCACCGTATCCTGGCTCCCACCTTCACCCTTCCTCCCATATCTCCCAGTAGCTGTGTTGGTAGCGAGGAAGGAGAGAAATACTGGCAGTAAGCAAATGCCCAACCCATGAAAGCGTGCATGTGCAGCCAGTCTTTGTCCCTCTCCCACCACAGAGCTGAGGTGCAGCTCCGTCAGGGTGGGGCGTTCTAAAAATCGTCCAGTTAGGGTCTGAGAAACATTAAAGTTGCTCTGAGCAACTTCTGTTAAAGGTGGCATGACAAATGGCTGTCTTTTCCCATCCCAATACCCTTATGAGGGAGTTTGCCTTGATGGGCAGACCCCAAATGGTCCATTTTTAAACCCCCCTGTTTTCCCCCCATCAAAGGGATGCCTGCCTGTGAAGGACTGTCACGTAGAAGGGAAGCCTGACTGTGAGAGGTTTGCACTGGCTCATATTTTATCTGTTGGGTAATTTTTTAGGAGGCATGCATGTGGCCCTTCACAACTGGTTGTTTCCATCTCCCCTCTTTGCTCCCCATGTCTGAACTCCTCTCTCCGAGCTGTTAAACTGAACCAGGGCCTGCACAGCGAGCATGTAAGGCTGATGTGAAAGGACAGAACTATGAAGTGTTCTCAGAGACATGTTTATTCCCTTGAGAGGTAAAGCAATGACACTTTGAAAAATTAAAGTGCTTGTGAATTGTAACTTCCATGGGTGGTCTGAAGTCCTTACAATTCTTTTGAAGTTACTGTCTGTAATATGGACAGAAATCTCAGTGCATATTTCCTTAAAGACCCTCAAAAGTGGAGTGGGAGTGAGGTGAAACCAGGCTTGTCTGAGTAAAGGCAAGGTCCTGGGAAGCTGAAATCATGTACCTTGAATTTGTGCAGATGTACATTATAAATGTCATCAAGAGCACGCTTGTTACTTTTTGTCATGTTAATGCTTTATAACTCTGAAGCCAACAGGTGACAAAAATCACATTTTTAACACCCATTATCTTAGTTTTCATGGCAGTATTATCTGGGCACTGATGCTGCTAAGAGTTGTGTATTTCTTCCTAGACAAACTTAGTGCTTCTTAGAAAGGATTGAGCCCTGTCCTTAAAAAAAAAACAAGAATGATGCCAACTTTCAGGGGAAATTACCCCTTCTGAGCTGTGTTTTTTTACTGCTGAATGACAGTCTTTCCCAGAGGAGGCAGTCAGCCTGCTTTGGAACAGATGATCTGAGCCGCAGGTTTTACAGTAGGGAAGGTGGAGCAGCTCTTTCGAATAAATTCTTAAAGTCTGGAGTATAAAAGCACTTTCCTTTAAAATTTAAGAATGTGTATAGCCTGTTCAGACCATCCCAGAAAAATATCCTGAATATATCTCAAGTGTTGAAGAATTTAGCAGTACATTTTAAAGTCTTGAAGTTATGTTTTTAAAATTCTTGAACAATAATTCTAGTTCTAGGTAGTTCTAGTTCTAACTCCAAATTTAGAAATACTGCTAGCACTTGTATTCTAACCAAAGAATTTCACAATAGGGTTTTTTTAAAAAACCTTAACTTCTTTGAAAACAGCTATAGCTACATTTCTATCAAGTCTCAGTGCTCAGTCTCTGTTCACTTGGGCTTTCATTAAGTGCATGCACAACTACATAAAACTGAAAATAATTTGCATCACCATGGCTTCTTTTTATAATATTAGCAAGATTGTTTATCAGCTTGATTAAATAGAAGATGTGTGTATGAAAGCACTGATACTGTCCCTTTGTAGATAATTGTATTATGGAGTATTTTTAAAAGGATAGAAAAGTAAACCTGCCAAATTAGATGAGCAATAAGATACAGTGAGAGGCCAATACACCCAAGGATGGAATGAAGTCTGTTTGTCCTATGCCTTACTCTGAGATGACTTCTTTGTGCTTAACTTTTACCACAAGTGAAAAGACATTGATCACAGCTACTAGGTCTTTACAGTGCCCTTCTAAAGAATAATGGCAGTCTTTTTCTAGTTTCTGTTAAGTAACTCTGAAGTACGTTTTTTAAGATTTTGTATAAAATAAGTTTTCAGTAAAGTGTTCAAATTTGTTCTAGATAGCTTTCTTTTCTTAAGAATCTGGTAGCATACTAAATCCATCATAGGAGCTATGACTAGGGGCAGTTTTAAATTGATCTTGTGATTCAGTGTACATATATATACAGTATATAAACATTTTACACGGATCATTTAGTTTTTTAATCATTTTAGTGCTACAGGATTTCATAATATATCTAGCTAAGCATTTTCACATTATGTTATGTACATAACATGGTAATGTTTTACTGGTTTCTTATACCTGTTTCTATGGAAAAACTGAATATGAGTATCATCAGCTTGTAGATCTGAAATTGATGACATATTTGCTTGAATGTGAATCGTAACTGAACTTCCAGGTGGCTGAATGCATTTTTAAAACAAAGATTGCCTGTCTTTTGGTTAATGGTTGCCTATCCCTTTCCTGACAGACAACCCAGTAATCCTCATTTTTTTTACATACAAATGGATTTAATATAAAGAGATGATTTTTTTTTGTCTTTGTGCTAAAAACTTTGAAGCATTATTAGTGTTAAGAAATGGGCCTTTAATTTACTTATAACTCATTACCAGTATCGTCAGCAGGCTTAAAATGATTGCACCATAAATATAATAGTTATTTGCTGCTTTGCCACAGAAGATGATATTTTTCTGAACCATTACTTATTAATGGCAGTAAACTTTTTAAAAGGAAAAATGCTTGAGGCAAAGTCACTGAGTTTTACTGGTCTGTTCTGTTGAGAGCTCGAAGAATGGATGAACACAATGGCTCTGCTGACTTGTTGACATGAAAACACACAAAAATAGAAAGGCACAATACTGGAGTCCTGTACACATTTTGTAGCTCTTGTTGTTCACAGTTCATGTAATTATGGATGAATTCAGTAGCATTTACAAGTGCTATTAAAAAACCCACAAAGGCAGTCTTTCTTTTAATTAGAAGTTAAGGCATAAGTCTTTTCAGTGATGCATATCATGAAGGGTGACTTTGCATATGTTTGATAGGATGTTTATATTTTTATACATGTAGATAATGAGCCACTTATTCATTCTTATTTTCACATGTATAGCATTGAAAATAAAGATCCTCCTAGGAAAAAGTTGCATACCAAATTAAATTTTTGTTCTTTAAATATTAACTTAGTCGTGTGGTTTATGCTGTCCTTTTTATTCTCTGTGCAAATGTTGTTAACTTTGCTCTCCCACCATGTAATGTTCATAACTTCAGCAAAGACTCCAAACTAATATGTGAAGCAGAAACACAGAGCAAACAAAATTATGTATACAGAGACCTCTAGTATCACCTGTGGCAAGATAAACAGAAATGTATAATACTCAGACTGCATAACTTCCTTTTAAGCATCACAGAGAATTTTTGTAGTACTGGTCAGTCAGTCCTCAGGAAGAAATAGTAATTGAACAGCTTAATTTGAATAGCACTGAGTAGTTGTTGAAGTCTAATGCTGATTTTTTTTATGAAGCCAGAGAATAATAACATGGGATACAGTGCTCATTTAATGAAAGAAACATTAATACCTAATAATGTGATACATGATCTGAGAGAATTGCATCTAGAAATTCTCATTAGCTGCCCTGGGATCTCTAGCAAACTCTTCTAAACATGTGGTCAGCTTCATAGAAAATTTGTAGGGACTTGTTAGTATAATCCACATGTGAAGTGCCTGTACATTTGATAGTTCTTTCTTGGGTATTATGGTTATACTACAGAGAAACCAGCTGAAGGAATAATCTGTTTAATTTGAGAGCTTGATAGTATTTGACTTCTTTATTATCATGCAATAATATAAGAAAGGAGGTCATTTTATGAGCAACAAAACTTTGAGTCTGTCTTTCAGAAGACTTAGGGCTCATTCTCTTTGTGCTACCCCTTCTGCTCATCCCTGCCCATTTTATTCCATTTCTGCTTGAGAAAGGTGGCACATTCGTCGTCAGAGCCACCTTCTACTAGGCTGAGGTTATGGCTGAATTTTGGCTTTGTTCCTCAGTGAGCTACAGATTTTCTTCTTCCTTTCCTTTGCCCAGCCATCAGTATTCACAGAATTTGTAAGAACATTGTGAGGTATTTCAGTTCTTTTGATTGTGTTTAAATTACGCATCAGCTGAGAAGTTAAGGGGGACAGGTGTCCACCCAAATGTACAATGCCAGTGCATGAGCCTTATTTCAGTAGGAAACCAGGCTAACAGAATGCTGTGATTAGTGCCTGACACTGCCTATATAGTCCGAGTGTACTAACTCCTTAGAGAGTGAGAAGGTGGGCACTCTTACTTTTGCAGCTCTGGCCAGTCACTTAAACTAATAGGTATGCTAGAATGTCTTAAAAATAGTTACAGACTCCTAATTTCTGCAGCATTTCCAGGGGTGAATCAAAGTGTGCAGGAAGATACTTTCTGAAGACTTGATTTGCCTCAGGGCAGGGTTGTTTTTTGTTCTTTTTCGTATTGTAGGAAACCTTCAGTATAGTTCTCATGAAATATTAGTGCTAATGTGTTAGTTATTTAGAAAGTACTTAGTTTTATGATACCAAATGCTAATTTTGTTTTTCATTAAAATGAGCTGCATGTGTTTTTCCCCTGCTGCTAAACAAAACTCATATGTGTGACTGCTGAAGTAGTAATGCCACCATTGCAAATAGTCTGTTGGAAATGTGCAGCACAACTGCTGTGACAGTCAAAACCATAGCTGGTCAAATTATCACGTTTCTTCCCCGTTCTACTCTCCACTGTGCTCAAACTGGAATAAAATTAAACTCTGTTACATGTTTCTTGCTCTAGAAGTTTTTTAGCACACACTATGGAGCATTTGATTCTTCCGTCAAAGTTGTTGGCAACAGTGAGTCAGAGATTTGAAGCAGGTCTATTTCCTTGTGAGGAGATAAAGGTTAGGAAATGTTCCTGCAGAAAGTGGGAGTAGCTTCGTGCAGTTTGAGAAAAATTCTTGGTATCACAAGAAATCAAAGATGTTTTTCTATATAATCCAAGTAATACAATCAAACTTTACACCCATCTTGCAAACCCAACCTGCCCTGGAAAGTTATAGTCCTTGGTGACATTTGCATGTTTTAGATTTTATTTGGTATCATCTGAATGAAGGAAAAAGCTCAAAAAGCTTCAAAAAGCTCAGTGTTTAGCAGCTGGGAAATGGCAATGTTAGTGGTACACTTGCTTTGAGTTAACATTTTATCATCCTTTTTTGTTTCAACATAGTGCAAAAGGTGAGGAAGTTCACATGGGCACATATAGGAATCATAGAATCATAGAATCACTAGGATTAGAATGCTTAGCTCCATGTAGGCTCTGACTTGCATTTTGGAGCTTAACAATTTTCTCAACCTAGAATTTAAGTGAGTGTAGATTCCTCAAAGTTCAGCCAAAGAAGTTGACACCAGAATACCTAGATTGAGATGACAAAAACAGGTCCATTGATGCAGACTGCGTGATTTATGTTTTTCATTTATAATTTTGAGGTAAAGAGAGTGTCTTGGTTAATTTATTAAGGAGCAGGTTGTAAAAAAAAATGTAGGAGTCCTCTCCTACATTCTTGAGGAGGGAATGCAGTGCTGGTGTGATGGGAACAACCTATCTTTTTGGTTTCAGAGATAACTGAAATAACCTATGGTATTGCCATCTCAATTTTGTCTGTTTTCCTGGTCTTTGCTGAAGTTTAAGGTCACACCCACTCTTAATAAGTAGTCCTTTAGAAAAGCATATATTCATAACTATGTAGACTTCATAAATTTGGATGTTTGGTTTTGACTCATGTTTCCCAAATAGCTTAGTGACAATCTCTGTCCTCATATTACAGCAAAGCCTGTGGTTTTTAGAAGCCTGAAATTAAAGTTTTTCCCTTTAAGACAGCAGAGACTGTGCCAAGAATGACTTTTTTTTTTTTTTTTTTTAAGGATACAAATGATGCACTTTCCCCCCAAATTTGTAGTCTTGTACAAACACTCCCAATTTCCCCCACTTTGTAAAATTTACTTCCACATCTTCCTCTGGCTGACAGCTTAAGGTATGAATATTTCTGAAGGCTGAAAGCAAGCACCAGGAGGTCCTGCAGTGATTCACAGTTGTTCCAGAGCAGTCCCTTCCTGCTGTGGTCCCTTGTGCAGTCAGAGCCAAGCTGGGTGGGCAGCTGAGTCCCTGACCCCAGGGTTACCCTCTGGCCCTGACCACAGCTGCCCCTGTGCCTCGCTTCCTTCCTGGCCATGCCCAAGGTAGCACAGCAGCCCCTGAGCCAGCACGGTGCTGTTTCTGCTGCCTTGTCTGAATAAAGGGGCAGCATTTGTATTCTGCTATGCTCCCTGCAGCCCAACAGCCACAAATTGGCACTTCTTCTCCACTAGACTTCTGACCCACTTATTTCCAGGGTTTGCTTTCACAGACTGCGCTTTATCTGCCATCTCAAGTTATGGTTGGAATATGGGAAAGATTCAGCTGTTTACAGTAGTCTGTCTAATAGTTTATCTGCCATGGCACTAAAGGGACAAAAAAAACCAGCTCATTTAAAAAGGGTTTTACAATTCTTTAAAATTTTCTGGTCTAAATAAACCATGAAAAGTGCTACATAAACTATAATAACACTGTGTAAAGGCACCTTTTCTGTTTTAGGTGAGAATGATAACTTTATCAGTTTTGCTGGAGCACTGGCATGTTTATCCTCTTGGATGCATTTGTATCATGCTAGAGGCTGAAGAGCACTCACCTGCAGGTAACTGGAAAAAACAGTCCAATTTCTTAAAAAAAATGTTCGATTAAGAGTGTAGGTCTTCCCCTAACAGAGTCTTTAAATCAGGCAGTGAAATTTCTTGGGCTGTTGTGTCACTTCATGGATGATACTGCTTGTGCAAAAGAAGGCATCACAGTGCCTAATTAATTGTTAGGCTGTGAATGTCACCAGCTTTGGCTTTGACCCAGAAGGGAATGCAATGTCTTCTTCATGAACACCATGAGGCTGTGGTGAGTGTTCTGCAGCAGGTTATGTATGGAAGCAGTTCCAGTGATCAAGACCTGGGGATGAACTGTCCTGTTATTTCCTCCAGTTCCCTGCCACTTGTCCCTGTAACCAGTTTTGTGCTGGCACTGCTGGTGTGGCCATGGATTGGACCAGTTCAGGGACCTGGTGTAGATGGAAACCTTAAACAGGCAAACAGGAAAAGGCAGGCCTACTTTCAGCTGGATCAGCTCCCAGAATGGGCTCACAGCATAATGCAGTTATTAGTGTCAGGAGAAGGAGCCTAATATCTAAACAGAATGAGCTTCTGTGGTCTGTCAGGAAGGCATGTTTTTCACTTCTTTAGTCATGTCCTGTCTCTTCTCAAATCCTCTTCAATTTATCAATGTCTTTGAACTTCTGATTTCAGATACTTCTCATTCTAATGAGGGAATGCACCAAAAAAAATGTAACATTGTCCTGTCTTCTGGTTTTTTCCATTCATTTCTTCAAGGTTTGAACTAGCAGGCCCAGGGATTTAAGTGTTACTGGAGTTTATATTCAGTAAACCATGACTGAGAGCACCTGTATTCTATCTCCAGAATTCTGTCCCAATTATCTGTCAGAATGCGTGGGAGTGCATAAGATGTTTTCTTATTAAACATTATGCCACAGTTTGACGTCTAACAACTAAAGAATAAAGCCTGGTAAAAGGGGATGTATTTTCTGTACATCAGCATTGATGGACATCATTGTGACACAAATGTTCAGTATCATTTTCACTAGTTATGACATTGGATAGGCAGTTTTCAACTACATGAATGGATGGCTAAGGATTGATTGTCAGGTTGGCAGGCCCAGAGTTCCTGAATTACCCAATTTTCTTTTAACCACGGTCCAAAAAGTCTATGTTTTTTTCCAGTCCTTTGGAGCTTCCCCAGGGATCTGGGATTTTTGAGAAGGCTGCATTACTAATTATACTGGCTTGTAAACATACCAGATGTAAACTGGCCAGACCTGATTGAAAAAAATACTTGTTCATATTTTTTTTATTAGTTTTGGAAGGGAAATTGGTCATTATTCCTAACAGACCTGAGGAGCAAAAATGTTTATACTTCTCCTGAGCTAACAAGCCTGCAAATTTCATCTAGTAAAGAATCTGTACAATTTTTCACATTGTTCCAAATAAAATTAAATAATTTCATTTGTAACCATGCTGACTACTACTTTCTTTGTGTTCTTTTTTTTACCTTATTAAATTTATACAATGCAGTTAGTACAGTATTTGGAATTTATAGCTTTGATTTATACAGATTGTGATTGCGTTCTCATTCCATTTCAGACTTTATAACTATGGCTTTTTAATAGCAGCTATCTGGATCCTGTCCCAGGATGTACTGGATGACTGTAACTCTCAACAAAATGTGCTGTTGCTACAGGATGTTAATGAAAACTTAGACAAAAACAGTATTCTCTTTTTTAGTTTCAGGACTTTACATTTGCAGTTATTTGCTGAACCTGTAACCTAGGATTTAGAAATGCAGTATTTTTAAAGTTAAGTGTCTCAATATACAGCTAGGGTGAATTTATACCATCATGTTACTTTATGTTTTGACTGTTTAATCTCTTACTGTCTATGGTGGAATATGTGGAAGGAATACCTAGATGGATACAGAGGAGTATTTTCTCAGATCTTTCCTAGCACTCTTTCAACACATTTAAAAGTTGCATCTTCAATAAATACTGTTATTCCTAAATTCCACTTACAGAGTTACTTAAGAACATTACTGATACTTATTTTGGAGTATTACACACATGGCACACAGGTCATTCCTTTGTTCTTACTTAGACTTGCACTCACTGGAGTTGGTACTTCCTTTTTTTCTGAGGCCCTGCTTCTAGTATGTATGAACTGGTGTGGAAATCAGAGGAACGGTGTGGAATTCAGCATGTGGCCAAGCAAGAGTGCCATCACTGACAGCCTCTCAGTTCCTAAAGGCTGCACACTTTGCCTATTTACCCCATAAATTCATGGTGTTTGAAGGGTGGTACTGTCTGGAAAAATAACAAAGAGCATTAAAAGCAATAGGTTGTAGTAGCTTTTCTCTTACTTTGTGTTTATCAGATTAATCTTCAATGGAAAGCCCCATTGTAGCTTTAAACATGATCTTGGCTATAATTCCCTCACTATAACCCACACGGTCGTGCTCTCCATTTTTTTTTCTTGATACTGTCTTAAATAGCTTTCACTTTTTCATTTGCAGCACTAAATTATAGGGAATTAGAAAAATAAATGTTTCTTTAAATTAGCATTCCTAGACAACGTGAAATTAATTTTAATCTTAATTTTGATAGCAGCAAAGAGGAATAAAACAGTCACTGAGGGTTTTGCTGAAGTCCAACTTCAGCTTGCTTTCACCTGCATGTAGGAAATGCATGCAGACGTGTTTATTCTGAAGGTTTAAAACCAACTCTGGGTATTGTGGAAGTTAGGCCTGAGCCTAAAGAAAGATGCTTTTGTGATTGCAAAGTACTTTGCAAAGTAGGTTGCAAAGACTTCCTTGAATCATATATGCTGCTGAAGCATTAAGGCTGAAGGGTATAAGAATGGATAACTCAGAGTTATGCTGGAGCTGCAAAACTGGGCATGGACTGAACTTACCTGTAAACCAGGTATGTTTGTATAGCAGGTGTTTGTTCTGGCCTGTTTCTGTTGAAAATGTTGCTACCAGGACAGGGGAGGTAAATTGATATTAACCCAATATCAATTGTTCTAAGCCAGACGTTCCGTGGTGAAGTGCTCAAATATAAAAATGTGCTGGTGGCACAGAGACACTTGGTGAGAGCCAAGTGTCTTTGTTCAGCTGAAAGAGTGGAGGTTGGGCTGGGTTTGTTGCTAAGTTAGAGCAATAGCAACTACTGCTCTAGGCAAATGGCTTTCTAGAATTAGAAGCCATTACTGTCTGAAGTGACAGATTTAGAAAATGTCTCTACATGAATAATTAGCCCAGCTAGCAAAGCTGCAGCTACCTGATAGTACAATCTTTTTCCCACTTTTGAGCATACTTTATTTATCTAAAACTTTCCAGTGGTCATCCCTGGTAGTTTATTCAGTTTGACAAATAAGTAGTAAATGACGATATTCTCATAGATTGGAACAATCTGCATGTTTTCATTTTTTATAGCTCCTTCAAGGATGTAATTGAGACACTGAAGAGCTTTAGCTCTCTATACTTCTGAAAGCCATGCTCAATAGCTTTTTGCAGATTTCCAGTTTGAAGAACTGATGAGCAATTATTCAAGTGTTTATGCGGAAGGAAAAAAAATCTTCCCTTAGAGACAATATTTTGCTGCAGACTTCAGTTCTCTCTTCTCTGTTTCATTTGCCTTTTCTTCAGCTCAAAAATGTCTACTTTAGATATTGTTTCATATGGTAGAATATCTTTGTGTAGTAGCTGAAAAGGAATTGAAACTGTCCTTTGTCAGTCAAATACTGCACTAAATTCTCATTTCCATAATGCATGCAGTTTTCCTTCACTTCTGAAGAAAATAACCAATTTTTTTTTTTATATTGCTGCCCTACAGTTGCTGGGGATCACATATCATTCTGAATGTGTATGGTCCACCATTAGTTTTTGCAATTGAGCTAAAAATCTGCCAAATTGTGTCATAACACAGTAATGGAAATAGTAGAGATGACTTACTTCTCATATATTGTCTGGAGATTGGAATGACCAACTGCAAGTGAATGAGAAAAGGATTGGTAGTTTATATCTCTAATTTAATCTTTGACATCTCAATGAGTCATTTCAGGATTAAAATTGTTTTCATTATACTTTCTGCATGAAGGACCAAAAGAATCTATATTTTTAATAGAATTTATTCAGGAAAGCATTGACAAAAAATACTTGAGTACTTTTAATATTTGTTTCTACATCAAACATGCTGAGATGAGGCTTAAAAGCCCACCTGAGAATTCACATTTGCCTCAGTGCTGTTAGTAAGAGCTGTAATTATCTGTATCTTTTGAAAATACTTAAAATGAAACACAACCTAATTCTCAGTTATAGAACAACCTAGTACAACAAAGATATTATAATCTATCTTTTTCATTATAAGGTGCAGATGCATAATACAATTATTTCTTTGTAAACCTTTACATTGTATAAACATTTACTAAGGAAGTGAAAATCAGAATTTATTCTGACTTTTTAACAGCAGAACTATTCTGTTTTATAGGTAGACAAAGAGCTTGACTTTCTGGGTTATATCCACTCTTAGGAGTCATAGGACTGAGAGGTACCACAGAGTTTTTATGGACCTACCTAACCCTAAGTTAAGGACATGGGAATTTTTGTGTGGATTTGTTTTACTGAAATATTAAAGCAACCACTGACATCTTTCAATTTCTCATCTGTCCACATTTTTTACAATTCTTTGGATTCTTAGAGCTGAAACCCAATGGCTGAGGAGAAAGTTCGAAATGTGTTGTGACAGGGGAGGGCATGTTACCCTTTTTACCTTCTGAAATTTTAAGTACTCAACTGATCAGGGGAAAAGCAAATGAAGAGAAATGTAAGTTGAAAAAGAGGCTTCAAGAAATAAGTGTGGTCAGGTGAAAGATTCATTTAGCCCAGTATCATCTTTCTCTAAGTGAGCAAGATGGAAGTTTAGGCAAGAAAGGGAGAAGAAGGGGAAGACTAGCAAGGCACACAGATGTAAAGCAAACATGTAATGGTAGTTCCTATTCCCATTCTCAGATTCTAAACCAGTAGCTCTGTCTTTGTATCTAATAATCTTAATGGATTTCTAGTCCATGGCTTTATGTAGTTACTTTTCAAACACCTGTGAACTTATGTTATCTTCAGCATCTAGCAGCAGAGAATTCTAAGACTTAGCTGTATCATGTTAAAGGGCTTCATTCCCCTTTTTGTTTTCAACCTGCCACAAAATTTTATTTGACAACCTCTAGTACTTGTATAGGAAAGGAATTCTCATTCTTTTCACCTCATTCCTCATTCACTTTCTCCCTGAAATGGCTATGTTTTAGCCCTCCATCATAATGTCCCCCTTAGTCATCACTTTCCCAGGGTGAAGAGCCTGGATGACCTGTTTAGTTGGTCATTCCTTGCCATTTCCTGCCCGTGGTCAGTCTTAATCTGTTTTCATCTTCAGTGTGGTTTCTCATGTTCTCTTTGTTGCTTGTAGAGCTCACAAATGTAATTACATTGATTCCTTTATACACACTCCTGCAATCTATGGTCTGGAGGTGAGGAGCTAAACTAGATCAGACCAAAAGTCTATTTATTCTCCTGTCTCAGAATACCCATGTAGCAGGTATCTAGGGAACTATATAAGACTAGACAGTTTTTCAGAAGTATCTGCACTTTAAACCTCAGGTTCATGCACTGCAAGTTGTTTTTCATATTGTTTTCAAATGGTGCAATATTTAGACTTGTACAAAAGACAGTTTTCAACCCTTTCAATCCCCATCTTTGACCCCTACTGTCCAGTAATAAACTAAAAAGATGGCTCAGTTTACTGATTGCAAGTTCTGTTGTGAATGTCAAAAACAGGAAGCGATTTTCCTGCTAAGAGAGATTGCATTAAGTTACAAAAAGTTCTGAAAAGTAGACAAGCACAAGAATATTCAGTAACAACTATTCATTGCGAGGATAAAATTTTTATATTCACCCTGAAAAGTAATTTCCTGGGAAAAAAAATAAAAACCAACACTGTGAAATCTGAAGCTAGCTTGCTCTGAATTTATTCTGCAGCAAATAAATACAGAATGCTTTAAAATGCAGTTAACATAGCAGATCATGAACTGTTGACTGCAGGAGATCTTTGCTGAAGCCTGGTTCAGGCAATACAGTCATGTTGGCAAACTGACGAGTGCCCCCCTCATATAGGCCTTCTAATAAACTCAAAAACCTTCACTAATTAACATTTTGGTCATCTAAGAAACTGATCATATATACATGCAATGACTGTATAAAGGAATTAATCGCTTAAAATGCAATTAAAAACTGCTGCTTCAGCATGGATCGTTTAAGTCAGTTGGAAATAATTAACTTCAGGATGATTTATTGAAGAGATTAATCTTTCACTTAGAGCTGGAGTAATCTATATGAATTCTCCTGAAAAATATTGCTCTCTACAGTTTTAATGGTTACAGGATGAGCCAAGATAGTGTTACTTGCTTTTGCTCTCACCCAATAGATGCTTGCCTCAGTATCTCTTTGTGTAAGTAATTTATTTTAGCTGGCACAGACTAATTAGGTAGGTCCATATTTTGAACATTATCTTTCTTGATGCAAGAGTTTTATAAAAGGCTGAAGAATCTCACAGATCAGATCTTGCTTCTTTTTGCAGTACAGACCAGCATAACACCAACTCATAAATTCTTTTTTTGTTGTCAAATTTCCCTTTGAAATCATAAAGCCACAGGAAGTTAAGTGCAAATGTAAGGATCCTGTTCATTTCTGATTAACAAATATAATGCCTACAATCCATATTTAGGCATATATCTGTAGGCATAATAGTCTTATTTCTCTGGGAAACAAGTATTTGTGGATTTAATTTGATGTATGTATAATAGTAAATTTGAATCCATATATCATAAAGTGTGCTCTTTGTATGAGTTTTTGACTTCACTATTTTTGGTAAACAAATAGATCTAGCTTAAAACAGTCACTTTGTACATCTACCTTAAAAAGATCTGAGCGTTTCTAGGTGCGTGCTTCTCGTCTCTTTCATTGAGTTCTTCCCAACACAGTTAATTCACAGTTTGTCGTAGGAAAGCAGGCTGTGTTGCTCATATCTGTGACCTTTTTTGGGTTTCAGTCAGTCTGAGAATAATCCTTAGATTGTTGACAGTGTATTCATCTCCATATCTTCCCAGAAGCCGCTTTTAGCCTTATAAATAATAGGCTAAAATCAACAAAGCTAGGAAGGAACCAAGCATTACGTTTCCTACATAATTTTTTTGAGGAATCAAATTATTTTGTATTGTTTGATTTCATGTTCTCATCATCAGCCTCCTTGTGTTTCATTCCCAGTGTACATGAAGGACAGCAAACTAAGGCAGACAGGCTAGCTGCAGAAAAATACCATCAGTTCTGCATGGCAGTCCTTTCCTCAGAAAACACTTGAGCTTGAGGAACCCTGTGTTTTCCCTCCATGTCACGCATATGTCTCACATAACACGTCAGATAAATATCTTCACTATAGCTGATATCTTTGCTTGAGATAACGAGGGGGATTTTCTGGAATGCCAGCTGGCAAGATGCCTTCCTAGATAGTCTCTTGCTGCGCTTATTAATATTCAGTATCTTCTGTCAGAGATGTAAAAAAGTACTTTGAGCCTTTCTGTTATTAGGAGCAGGAATGACAAATTATAGCAAAATGATTGCATGACTTAACCAGAATAGCTTTCTGCAGGGGTGAAGCTTTCTACACATTGGGATGCATGTGTTTTTAAGCTTATTTTGCTTGCTCTGTTACGTTAACACTGCTACAGTTTTATCTGTGCCACCCCACCACTTCCTTTTTCTTGCAATGCATTTCATCACCTGCCAGACGGTATCTGATCTCCTACTAGCCCCAAAATCTGGGCAATTGGCACATACAGAGCTTGCTGGCAGAGCAGCAGCTGGGCAACTTGCAGTGCATGCTCCAACTTGGGTATACCAGTCTGTGTGTAAACAACTTCCAATTTAATAATCCTACTTTTTATTAAAACTTGTTTTCTCTCTTTGTCAGCCAGTAAGGCCTAGCTGACGCAGGAAAGAGAAATTTTGCGGTAATGAGATTTCAAAAGACAAGTTAAATTTGTTCCTGTAGAAAAGGAAGGACATGAGAAGTAGGAAGTACTGAGTACAAATAGGATTATGAGAAGTTTACAGGCTCTAACAAGATCTTCTGACACCAGATGGGCCACCTTTGCACAACCCCCAACTCTGGGCTCTCTCAGGCAGCCAGAATGTGACAAAGGGCATCTCCATGTGTGCTCATCTTTTTCTGCAAAAAGCTGTTTGTCTCAGATGGTCGTAAAAGCCTGGAAAGGAAAATTCCACCCTCAATTTAGTTACTCTAAGTGATCATTATGGTTTCTCTTGGCTCTTGGCAAGTCCAACTATCTCACCTTTTAGAACTGTATGATACATGAAAAAGGACTTTATTCTCAGTATTACCAATGGCTTTTGTGTTAAGTATGGGCGTTTTGGAGTTTCCCCTTGTTTCCCCTTCTACCTCCAGAATTTTATTTTAAGCTGTGGAAGACAATTTTCCTGTGTTTCCTCTGTTGTCAGTACAGTAAAACAGCCACTGTCATGGGTAGCATTTCCTTGGCTCCTGAGTGTATAGACTGTCATGAGGACACAGAGATGAGAGATTTAAAACTCATACTTCCTGTGTATTTTAGGAATAGATACTGAGAATGTTTTTTTTTTTTGTCTGCTTGTAAAACAAACAACATAGTAATAGCACTAAAATGGTTAGAAAAAGCTGTTGGAGATGGATAAGGTGCAGCAACAGAAGAACCATGATATTCCAAAACCAGAAGAAACATCGGTTATTAGGTCCTTCAGATTACCATATATCAGATAATTTCTGCACCAGATAACTAATTTTAAGGTGCAGAATAAATGCTTTAAATTTATATAGAATATTTAAATAAATGCAAATTCTTTAGGATTTAATTTATTAAATGACTAGTTTATGGATAACATGACAAAAAATATACTCTCATTTCAGATCAATATTTGGCTAGAAGTTCCTGCATTACTGCTTTTTCCTTGCTAAGTACTTTCTGGAAGAAATTAGGTCTTTTAGTTGTTTCATAGATGTTTCAAGAGGCTCAATAACTTATTTTTGTGGACTAGGAAGCATTAATTTCTTGGCTTAAATGTCGCTAATTTACATGCATCCTTCCTGTATTACAAGTATCATACTTCATGTATGACCTCTGCACTGTCAGCCTTAAAATTGGTTCCATCACTGTCCTCTGGCTTAATATTCCAGTATTGATTTGTAAACACCAAAAAATAATTTTATCTTTTCCAGTATTGCATTGTGACTGATCCAGAGTCTGTGAGTAATCTGTGTCAGGAACAGGAAACCAACTCCATTTCCTTAATGGCAGTTAGCGATTTATTCACTACAGAATCACTGGAAAATAAATTACAGTGTAATCTGAAGTCTGGAGAAGCTTTCTAGTGACTCTCTGGAGCTTTAAAGCCAGGAGTTACTTCATTTTTGGCATTACATCTGTAGAGTTGAGTTCAGGCCAAGCTGAACATTGCTTTCTCACTACAGAAACTGCCTCAGGGCACAGTGGTTGTTTATCAGCTCTTTGCTTGTGTACTCTAGCCCTGCTAACTTAGTAGTTGTCTTCCTTTTTTCGTAGTATACACTAACACAAAGCTTTGGGAACTTACTAGGAAAAGTTTAATGTGCTCTCTTACATGCAGATGGGAGAAGAAATGAGAAGTTTTGCAAAACCTCAGATAATTTTTATAATAAATAAAGAAATTTATTTCCTAGATGTAGGAAAAGGGTTAGGTGCTTTTGAAGACCCCCAGAGGGAGATTCACTGCATCTAAAAGGAATTTTAAAATTTCTTAATGTCAATCACTAAGTGCTTACTTTTGGTGAATGGGAGCTTAGGTTTGGATATCTTCAGAAGCACTTTCTTCCCTCTATTGCTGCCTCCTTTACTTGAGGAAGACTGATCCAACAGTTAGATGCTTAATCATTGGACACAACAAAATTCCCAAATCCCGAATCAAACAAAGGAAGAACTATGAGCAAAATAGCTCCTCTATTTTTGTATTTGTGTATTTATCACATCCATTTGAGTCTTTGTACTAAAGTCTCCTTGGCATGTCAAAGGTCTCCTATAACTGCTTCTGTTTATGCAAAATTTCATTTTTCTCCAGCTGTATGGCCAGATCAGGCTTCAAGGAGTGAAGTAATGCTGCAGAATATAAAATCAAATGTTTCGCATAAACTGGAGATGGAACTCTGAGACAAGCATCGAGTAGTCAGAAAGAATGAAAGAAACTGTTTGATGGTGTAATTTTTAATAATAGCCACACAGCAGTATTCTAATAGTGATACATTTCCTGTGGGTAACCATCCCTGGACAGTATAAAATTATTCTTTTATTCTCTACTGCTTGTACTACCTGTGTACTGAATGTTTTGGTTACCTGTGATATTAGAAAATTCTTTTGGGAACACGAAGGTTTTTAGTGAACATTTTTTGTCTTTTTTAAAAGAAAAATATACAAACTGTATCTTCACAGATCAGAAGCCCAGGCTAATGGCCCAGCTAGGAGAAAGTGAAGGATCTGGCTGGTACCCCAGCATATGCTTTTGTCTAGGATATCACAGCATTGTATGGGTCCATTAGGGATGTGGAGTTGGGGTCCTTATGACAGAACCTGAGAGCAAGACTCCTTTTCTAATAGTACTGGGCTTCATTTGATTTTCTACTAATAGAAAAATTATGCTTCATAACCTCTTTACTTCTAAAACCATGTGTGATTTTAAATATACACACAGAAGGATGAATTCTTATTTTTTGATAGAAAAGTGTTTTAGACATACTGCCTGTGCAAGGAAAATTTATGATCATAGTCTGCCTGCTTACTCCTATGCTTCCTTTCCTGTGTTCAACTGTTTTATCTAGCTGTTATATAGCTTTTATATGCATGCTTCTTGCTGTACCGCTTCTTACAGCTTTTTCAGGCAGTTCTGCTTGTTATTTCTCTGGGTAGATAGCTGTATATTGCTCTACTACTCTCTACTCTTGGCCTTAAAGGACTTTAATTTAATGTACTTAAGCCATAATTTAAAAAAAAAAGAAAGAAAGGAAAGAAAGGAAAGAAAGGTCACAGAAGTGCTTTGGGCTGGCAATAAGCGCTTTTCTTGGAAAAGTGAAGCAGTTGAAGGAATCTAATCTCAGGAGCTAGGGTGCGATTTGGGGAGCTTTACAAGGAGCTGGATATGCTACAGGTGTTTAAAATCATAAACTGTGTGATAAAACCACTTTTCAGCACTTTCAGAACCTTTTAGTAATAGGTCAAAATAGAGTGCTCTGTGCTCACGACTAAAATTGGCTCCAGGAGAGAGAGAGACTAAAATGTCTAACCAGCACCCACTGTCTATGACAAAGGGAAAAGGCCTCATAAACCATGATGGAGGGCTTCTTACTGATTTGGTGGAAGAACAACAATTTCAGCACCATTACTTCCCCTGACAGTGGGCCCAGGGGGTGCTCTATGAGGACAGCAAGGCCACCCTCACCTCAGTGACAGTCCCACTGCATTGCTATGGTGGGCTCTTCTCACACAGGCAGTGAAGACAGTCTCTGTAAATCTTCTCATCCCCCTGTAGTCATTCTGATAAACCCTAATCCTTCTCTGTGACCATTAGAGTATCAGAAATCAATAGTAGAAACACCAAGAGCCCATGACCCAGCAGCTGAAAATTTACATATGGACACACAATTCAACAGGTGCTGAAGAGTAACGCACTGCGTAAGGTATCAGTGCAATTAAAGGAAAGAGGTTGTTACTGATGCAAGACATCTTTAGTAGCTTAGATAAGTCTAAGTTAACCTAAGTTCTTATAAATTCCTGGAGGCACTTGCAAGGAGAGGCTTCTCTGTGTTCAGAACAGAAGGACCCATTTTAGTCGGAAGTGTTCTAATATTTTAGCACTAAGATAATATTTACTTTGCTAAGACAAGTGCATATACCTGTTATTTACTGTTGAGGTGGCTTAAGTAGTTTCTGGAAAACACTGGCTCATCTCTTGCCTCCTCCCCATTTTTCTGTTTCCTGCAAGGTTACTACCCTAAAGAGTAGGCTGTTGAGGTCCCCAAGCTGTTGAGGTTTTATGGTGCAGGTGGTGATATTCTCCTAAGTTTTATACTCCTAAAGCTACCTGGGATTTAAGAATCTTTTTCACTTAATATATTTAAAACTAAAAAGTTGAAGGTGAAAAAGTTTGATTTGCCTCTCCTGAAAAGAAGACCTTATTATGACATATGGGCCAGTTCGTGCTTTTCACATCTATTCATTCCAGCACTTTACAGTCACAGACAGAATTCAAGATATCGGTTACATCAAGTTTTTAAACATTTTGAAAAAAAATACTCAGAATGCCAAAACACTTCTTATTAGAACAAAAGCTGAAATGCTAAGATATAATTTCAAGCTCTATGTGTGATCCGATAGAGAATAGGGATTTTGGGGGGCTCTGTTGTACAGCCAGTTTGTGCTACATTTATAGTAAGAAAAGGAAAACTCTTCATCATTATGTTCTGCTTGAGGTATTGTTTCCTTGTCCATTGGCACTGTATCTGTGGCTCCTTGGTAAACCTGCAGTGGGGTAATTTCAAACTCATGCTGACAGTGTTTATGTCATTGCATACAAGAAGTCTGCTGAGGATCTAACTTCATCTTGCAAACTTTACATTTTATCATTTGCATTATGCCTGATGAGTAATAATTTGACTTGAAACTACAGCTTCGGCCTCTACTTCTGTTAAGGATATTTGGCCTATATACTGGTGCATGACAATTTTAATCTTATGAGATCACTATTTTATTCTCATGCTGTATTTTTATAGACTATAAACTACCCACATGTTTAAATAAAATAGAGGAGTTTACATTTAGAGTGTTAGAATTACCTTGTCTTTACATTGTCTTTCTTTCTTTCTTTCTTTTTCTTTCTTTCTTTCTTTCTTTCTTTCTTTCTTTCTTTCTTTCTTTCT